>JAVTVY010016532.1:0-62528 GCA_036873755.1 Hanleya hanleyi | reverse complement strand
GAGATATACATCATTAAAGATTTAGCATAAAGTAAAGATGGCCGTGGTTTGGTCATTCTTTTGATGCATCGATGATCTATACCAAGAGCGAAATGATATCCGAGATATACAAGATAAATGGTTTCGCATAAATTAAAGATGGCCTCCAAATTTTCCACCCAATCAGGTCCAGATTCTATAGGGTTCTGGGTCACGAGCATACGGATGTGCACTGCAAGATTGGTGTGTCTAGGGTAAGTCGTTCTGAAGATATCTTGGTAACGAGAAAGGTGCGACTGACGGGCGAACGTACATGACGACAATACCCTTCGGCCAAATTTTGATCAAGATCAGAGTGACCTGGCATGAAAAATCTGGAAAATGGCAGATTTTCACAAATCACATGTATTTGTATGGTTACGAAACTTGCCAAAAATCTGCAAAACTCCAGTCACTGATATTAAGAATTGTGGTAAAGGATATACACCAGGGTGACCACGACTACCGTAGGCGTAGTCTGGTGAACAGGTCAGCTTAGCATGCTCACCAACCTTCATCTGCAAGTACAAATGGTAGAAAACAATTGATTTGATTTGATTTTTATTCACCATTTATGAAAGAGATATAAATACATAACATATATAAAGAGAATTGTTTGGCGGGACATGGGTCTTGTTCTATCCCTAATATAATATAAGACTCAGGGTGCGAAATAGCTCTTTGCCCGGTTGCCCCGGGCAACCTAAATTTCCTTTGGGCAACCAAATTCTGTCTAAATTGCAATGCATTTGGATGTGATGGGCAACTAGAATTTGTTTGTCTATTTCATACCCTGCAGACTGCAAGGAAGATGGCATAAAATTATAGACTAAGGTTAGAAATCCATTTCCAATGTTGCTGTGAAAATCGGTCAGTAATCAATTAGGGCTGTTCCATTTAAAAAGGTATGGGAGGGGTGGAAGGCAGCTTTGAATTATACCCCCCCATCCACAGAAATTTTATTGGCCTTCCCAATGTTGTAACATGGATTGAAGGGAATTTCCTCCCATGACCCATAGAATAATATTGAGTGCCTTCCTCCCCTCCCATACCTTTTTAAATGGAACAGCCCTTAGGTATGACTTGATTTTAGATTTAAATAGAGATGGATGAAATTGAAAATTCAATCTCGTTTCACATGTGCGTCATAAAGAGTGGAATTAAAATGTTAAAAACATTATGAATTGAAATCTATTTCACCACATACAACTTGGCTCACATACACCGTCAATATTGGATCAGTCAAATATTATTCTTTGTGTTGCGTTCATGCATGAATGCTGGTGCTTGCCAAAAGAGAACAATATTTTTTTCACATGGATATCACGTACGACAATCATCTGGTCACCATGTGGTCATAGTGGGCAGTTTTAAACATTTCTTAGATTGGGGTAAATTTTTTCAATGAATAATTCTTTCTATGATTAATCACCTACCTTTGCCACACCTTCGTCCCATCCTGAAAAATAAAAGGAATAATTCAGATAATGAACTTTTATGTGAATTGAATTAATTTGTATATTTACATCGTCATGCACTAGACAATATTCAATATTCACTGACATACATATATGTGTTGTCTATCCTTAGCTTCAATTTGATACCTAACTTGGAAGGTTTATTTTGTGTTCCAATTTGGCATAATTGTGGGACATTAGGTTAAAAAGGGCCTGGCCTAGAAGAAATGCTCAACGATGCCATTGTGGCACACATCTGATTATGAATGTACACATGCCCAGCTATCATTTGGAGCAAAACAATCGCATTTTAATGTAACTTTACATTTTCCCTTGTAGGCTACGGTAATTCCTCTAAAAAATTGGTTACCCTATCGTAAATCGATCACCCACGAATTTTGAAGAAAAATACGATCAGAAGTTGTAATAATTTAATCCCCCTGATTTTCAGTAAATCCCGTTATCACACTCACGCTAAATGTGCCTCTGTTTGGCAACAAACAGAGATGAACGTAGTACGACCATTTAGAATGTCTAGACCTTTCATGGACTAGCAACTGTTTATTTGAAGTCTGGAACATCGCACATGGCAGCCATATACACTTCGTGGTAGAAGGGAGACTAATCTGTTGTGTCAGAGGGATAAATGGGGTAATTCAGCTCAATCTGCTGGAGTATTTCACCAATTCCAATTAGCTGAATTGTATTTAATCAAACCCTGGCCACTTGAATAGAATTTCAGAAAATTCAATTATATGCGCAGGGGTTTTTTCAGACGAAAATCCTTTATCGAACTCAATTTCAAAACTTGAAAAACTCAATTTTTTTTGCGCGCCTTTGGCGCGCTGAAAGTACAATAAAACTCAATTTTTCAACTTTTTAGTCGTGTAGTAGATATAAAACTCAATTTTTTATTATTTTAGTAGTACACTCCAAACAATCTTTTATTTGATCGCTTTTTCATCGCAGAGAAAAATACAAATGTTAACAAGAGCCCAAGGGGCTTCAATATACGCCCGTATATCTGGAATTACATTGGTTCAAATTTCAAGATTGTTTGATAGCCTTGATTCCAATTGATCTAGCAATCCAGAGAAAGGTCTACAATTTTTTGCTTATAAGAATGTAACATATATCACATCTTATATTGAATGATAAACTAAAATGAGCTCAACTCTTGGTAACCAGTTGACCTTGAAGCAATAGCTTAGAGCTCACATATCCCACACTGAAATCGATAATAGTCAAACACAAGAAAATAGTAGTTTTCCTGCAAATGAATTCCTTTCAGATGAGAGAATTTTTCATGAAGGAAGAAGAAAGAGATGAAGTAAACCTTTGTCCTCGAGTTAATAAACAGGTGTGAAGTTCATAAAGGACTCCTCTCCCCGTTAAATTAGTAAATGTATGATTTTTATTTCACAACAGTTTAACTAAATGAAGCGTTTCAAACATGGGAGACAACTCAACAGGACAATATCATATAAATGCAGGGGAAAGACTTTTGAATATTCCAACACATTTAGTCAGCTAAGCTTGATTCATTTTTGCGACCTAGACCTTTGACAAATTGACCTCATATGTATGGCTCCACTTTGCCATGCGAGTAACACCCTACTGAATCAACAAGTATGATTATAGGTGAAAACCGCCGGTCACGTGTCAAATTACAGTCAATGGTAGGTTTTCCAGTGCTTTCGTTATCAAGCGTGGGCGTGTGTCTGACCAGACGACAGTGACCACAGCCGAAAATGAACGATTTTCAGCATATCGATGACAGGTATGGTTACTGGTGTCCAGTCATATTTTGGAGGAGAAATATCGTACTATATTGTCACCAAACGTAGGGTTATTACTATTTCAAGTTAACAAAAATTTTAAACATTTTTGCGGCGAGAGGTGTTTTTAGGTGTTGGTAGACAGTCCATTGTAGGTATTAGCATCGAATTATAGTGTGAGGAAATGAGCACAAAATGAACACGTGGGAACTTACTACCTGCCTCATGTATCACTGACTCATTCATCTCTCGATTCCTTCCACTTGTGTGTGTTTAAGATGAATATGAACCATTAATAGTATATTCTCTGTCTGTCTGATATTACGACAGTCCATTGTATCATCATCGGACCGATCGACAGTCCATTGTAGGTCAACATGCACTTGTGAATGATGCACAGAGAGCACATCGTCTGATCTAATGATTCGCCAAATGGACTGTTGCTAAGACAAATGGTAGCTACAATGGACTGTCGACATATCTGATATATAATCACATGTTGCCTCATTATAACATTGCAGCTTTTATGCGGCTTCAATGTGAAGTGATTCAACCTACAGTTCATGGTCGCATGACAAATGGACTGGTGCATTCACCTATAATCACACTTGTCGATTCAGTAGGGTGAGTAAGGTATACTCAAAGTTTGGTACCAATCCATACCTTGAAACTAGAGCTATCGCATGGACAACAAATTTTAATGGATGAATGGACAGAACGCAACATCGCATTACACGACCTCGTCTTCGAGAGGCATATGTCAATGTGACTTTAATGATTTCTGATTTTGGGGTCACAGTGACCTTGACCTCAATTTTGATACACAACACATTGTCTTCCCTCAATCTAACAATGCACACAAAAAATCATGATTTTTAATGATTTCCTGATTTTGGGGTCACAGTGGCCTTGACCTTTGACCGTGACCTAAATTTTGGTACATGATAAACCGTCTCCCCTCAATTTCTCAATGGACACAAAAATTCATGATTTTTAACAATTTCACGATTTTGGGGTCACAGTGACCTTGACCTTTGACCTTGGCCTACATTTTGGTATGTGACTCATCGTGTCTCCCTAATGTATCTACTGACACAAAAAATGTTATTTTTAATAATTTCCTAATTTTGGGGTCGGTGACCTTTGACCTTGACCTAATTTTTGGTACGCATCACTTCATTTCCGCCTATTGAACCCACTCACAAAAAATTAGAAATTTTTAACGATTTCCTGATTTTTTAATCACACTGACCTTTGACCTCTGACCTTTTCTCAATGGACACAAAAATTCATGATTTTTAACAATTTCACGATTTTGGGGTCACAGTGACCTTGACCTTTGACCTTGACCTACATTTTGGTATGTGACTCATCGTGTCCCCCTAATGTATCTACTGACACAAAAAAAATGTTATTTTTAATAATTTCCTAATTTTGGGGTCGGTGACCTTTGACCTTGACCTAATTTTTGGTACGCATCACTTCATTTCCGCCTATTGAACCCACTCACAAAAAATTAGAAATTTTTAACGATTTCCTGATTTTTTAATCACACTGACCTTTGACCTCTGACCTTGACCTACATTTAATATGCAACACATCGTTCCCCCCCTAGGGCATCCACTCACCAAAAATTAGAACTTTAGATAGAAAACTGTCAACGATCAATGATTTCCTGATTTTTGGCAACAGTGACCTTTGACCTCTGACCTCGACCTCAATTTTGGTACGCGACACATCGTCTCCACCTGGCGTATCCACTCACAAAAAATTGCAACTGTGGATAGAAAACGTTCAGAGATATAGACCGGACACGAACACTTCAGTGATTTCCTGTTTTTTAGGCCAGTGACCTTTGACCTGTGACCTTGACCTTCATTTTGGTACGCGACACATCGTCTCCCCGTAGGGTATCCACTCACCAAAAATTGGAGCTGTGGATAGGAAACTGTCCCAGATATAGACCGGACACGAGAACCGGACAGACGGACAGACGGACGGAAACCGCCATCCCATAATACGACCGCCTTTTGGGCGGGCGTATAAAAATGGCATAATAATAAACATGAATGTCCATTTTGTTATGCATGTACTTCAGAGTGAGGTATGGAGGTTCACACAAATAAACTACTGAAGTGTAATTGCTAAAGTAAATCCCATGCAACACATGCGGATATATGGAATGGACTGATAAATTACATGAACCAAAACTGACTGAACGGATTGATCATTGAGTCCAAGATCAATAAATATATGAATATCCATGATATGTTAACATTTCTGTATTTATCATACCAGCCATAATTTCCATTGCGACTGCGTTGACAAAGCTACTGTGATCTCAAACTGATGATCTATCATATGCAGTCATTTTACAGACATGTGATGGGGTTCGGGTTAGGGTTTTCCCGATCAACTGTAATTTACAATTTCTGCCCAGATGCTGACCAGAAGCTAGCATCACAGTACTTAAACAACATAAATGTAGCTGCATAACAACTGTTTATTTCCCTCTACGCAACTGCTATCCATACAATTCCTTCTGCGTTCATTCGTATATTTAATTGATTGTAATTCTTCGGGACCGTAACTCGTCAGTGTGTACCTTCCTTTCGTCGAACTGTCAAACGATTGTCACGTTGCCTTGGTAGGGTCAAGGTTGTTTATTAGCCAATCACGGCGCTACAGAGGGCGCTGGTCGGGAGCCCGCGAAAGAGTGCGCTACTTCACACTAATCCTGGTTTCCGAATGCAACAAGGGAGACAACTATTTATTGATGCAGTATCTCTGTCGAAGGAAAATGGCTGCCAATCGCTGTCGAAAGATGTTAAATAAAAATGGAAAGGTAACGATCGAATCTTTTACCCCAAAATTGTTGATGTCTTTCGTTATGATTCCAACAACGATCATGGTTTACGTAAGGTATTCAGACATGATGTCTTTATATCGCCCTGTCTCTGCAATTGACCGCAACGTCGGCCAAAAAAAATTCTTGCCGGCAGACGCAAATTATATATTTCTTCCGACTATTTTTTCACAGAAACTCAATTTTTTTTCACAGCAACTCAATTTTTTAGCACGCCTTCGGCGCACAAACTATCAACCCCAGAAAATACTCAATTTCCGAGAAAAAAACTCAATTTAAAAAATTCCAAAAACTCAATTTGTAATCGTTTTTCATCGGGGTTACCCCGATGAAAAACTGTTGGAAAAAACCCCTGATGCGGACACAGTTTTCAAAACTACCGGTGTTGGAAACTGGCCCCATGTTGATTCGTTCTCTGCAAATAAGGGGTCAAGGTTGATTTACACGACTTTCGGGAAATGAAACATTTCAATCATTTGCAATAAATTGATCACCCCTAAGTTTTACTACCTGAAATATCACTTCCAGTGATCAATTTATTAGGGGAATTACCGTACCTGAGCAAGCATGTAGCCTACAAGTTTTTATGCACATATCAATGAAGATAGTTCTGGTGATTGCAGTAATTTGACTCACCTTTAATTACCTCTCCTTTTCCTATTGTGAACTTGAATGGTCGACCTCTATCACGTGAGGAATCAAATTTATTCCCATTTGTTAATGTACCTGATGAGGGAGAAAAAATATGTAATAGAAATCAAACGTTACCATGGTTACTGTCCTCACTGATCACAATATGCTGAATAAACAGTTATATAAGATTATCTCTGCACAAATTATCTTCATCTTACTTTCTACCTTTCTCATCGTTCAGTATTTTGCGAAGCGCCCCTGTCATAACATGACTCATGTGGTGTCCTTGTTAACCTGGAAACTTCCTTCCCCCACCCCCGAAACCACTTCAATGATATCTTCTTACACCATACATAGATATATGCATATATGCGTTGATAACACAGAACGCCACACATTATCGGTATTTCCTAATGTTTATTAAAGTTATTCAATGCACTTAGAGATACCCGAGAACTTGAGGGTTACATAGTCAATTGTGTTGATTCACTTATTCGAGAGATTTGTCAATTCCATCTACAGTGCTTACCTGTATAATGTACACTGACAGTTTGACCAGTCTTTGGGTAGATGTCCACTACAATCACACAAGGATACAGTCAAAAGTAGGTCAACTACATGCAGTGTTAATGGTTTCCTTTTCACAAATGGATAATACCCTTCCTACCTGGTAATGCTATAGATTAAGTCAGTGAAGCATGGGAACAAGATAATGTGAGAGAATGCAGACAATGCAATTATTTTTTTCTATTCAGTCCACCTGCCCACTGTGGCTGTGACAATGGTATAATATTTCTATTGTGGGCTCAGCTGAGCAACTCGAGAGGGACTTGGAAACATGGATAAATCGTCAAAAATAACCCGGCCTTCAACCACTTTGACTTCCCAAATATTTTGAGGATATAATTAAGTTTTCTTGTCAGACAGAATGAATTTTATAGCCAAAACACTGGTTTCACTCCATAAGATAAGATAAGATTTATTGACGTAAAATTATACCCGCAGGGGGTTAAAAGAACGTGAATACAAACAGTTTCAGACATATACATGTAGAAGACAGACACGGATGACTGACAATACAAAACAATATACAGGACAAATTTACATTAAAATGTGCACAATAAGCGCTCACAAATCTATGGGACTGGCAAACAGTGACCTGGGGACTGGTAGTCTTCAATGCACAGCCACGTTTAAATAGGGTATATTGTATGCTATATAAAAATTTTTTTTAACCATCTATTAACTGGAAAGTCGTAAACAAAATGGGCTACATATTTAGTGATTTGTGGATTAGTGCAGGATAACAGCTCCACAAACATGTCATCAGTGCACATAGATTTATCGCTTATTAGGTTCGCCAATTCAGCCATTAGTTTTGCCCGACGCTCAGAAAATTTGCAGCAGCTAAGAAGGAAGTGTTTTTCATCCTCTAACACACCACATGTATTACAGAGTCTATTACTTCGTGGGGTTTTAGAGTATCTACCTGTCTCAATTTCCAATCTATGGGCACTGATTCGAAGTTTAACTAGTGCAGATCTATGTTTTCCATTACTCAGAGACATTAGATTTCGCTCATGGCGGGGATAAGATTTCACGAGATTATATGTTTCAAGTTTGCTGGAAGATGATACCTCGTCTCTCCATTTTGTCTCATAGATTTCATGTAGAACAACTTTCATAAACTTAGTGCTAGCTTTGGGATTTGGGCAACCAAAATTTTCCCATACGTGATACGACTTACATGACTTAAGGCTTTGTAGCAGACGTTTCATATAGTGCACCCAATTTTGTGCATTGTTTGCCCGATTAGCCTCACATTGTTCAAGAAATGCCTTGTACAGTAGGGAGGATGGATCAGCATCACGAATATGGAAACAATATTTAATGCTCTTTACAATAGCAGAGAAATTAATAGGGGTTCTCCCCAGTTCTCCACGTACACCGGCATTAGTAGACCTGGAGTTTACTCGTAACACATGTTTACAAAACTTCATATGAACTCGTTCAATATCATTTGATATATTCAGTAGGTCTGTAGGATTGACAAACTCTTTCAGGTAACCAATCCAAATTTCTGCACCGTATGTCAAAATTGGATTGACCATGGTATCAAACAGTTTGCAAGACAAAATAGGGTTAATGTCCCCTACACTGAGGGCCTGTCTTATACTAAATAGAGCCTTATTGGCTCTGCTCGCAAGATTAGATACAGTTATGTTGAATTTTCCGTTACTGTGCAGAACAAGGCCTAGATATTTATATGAGTTACAACTTTCAAGAGTTTGTACACCAATATGGAACTGTTCTTTGCTTTTCTGATTTTGTCCAAAAACAATAGTCTTCGATTTCTTTATATTAATCGATAGGCCCCAGTCACTAATATAATTTTGGAGAATGTCCAACTTGTCTTGCAGGCCATTCTTACTTAATGATAGAACAACAATGTCATCTGCATAAGCAAGACTATGAACAGGTTCATCAAAGAGAACTGGTGCAGAGCAGCTACTCTGTTCAAAATCTTCTAATAGGTCGTTAATAAACAAATTAAATAAAATCGGGCTCAAAACACTGCCCTGGTGTACCCCTCGAGTAATGGCGATCTCTTTACCCAGTCCATTCTTTGATTTGACTCTAGATTATACTAAAGCATATACATACTTTTTATAACCTTGTACATGTTCCCTGTAATGCCAGATTTTAACATTTTCAGGAACAAGGCATCGTGCGACACGCTATCAAAAGCCTTGTTGAAGTCTATAAAGGCAGCATATAGCTTTCCTTTGCATTTAGCATATTTATCTATGAGGGTTTTCATCACAAAAATGTGATCACTAGTTCGACATCCTTTTTTAAAGCCAATTTGACACTTGCTTATGGAGTTATTCTCCAGGACCATATTAGCAAGTCTCGTGTACAATATTTGGTTAAATACTTTAGCAAGGCAATTGGCAAGTGTAATGCCTCTATAATTAGAGGGTTCAAGAGGATTACAATTCTTGTGAATGGGAACAATAATACCAACTGCCCAACTTTTGGGGTAAGTCCCAGTCTTCAAGATAGAGTTAAACAAGTGGAGCACTGTATCAACCATGTGGGGAATTGCAGTTTTGAACATCTCATTCAAAATGCTATCAATGCCACCAGATTTATTGTTTTTCAGTTGTTTCAAAGCATTGTTCAGTTCATTGTCAGTTATGACAGTATCAAGATCAGAAGGGAATAGGTTTTGTTCTAAATCCATTAGAGATGCCTTAATTTCTTCTTTCTGAACTCATTAAGATTATCACAGTTCTGCTGATGGAGCTCAGTGAAATAGTCCGTCCATTTATTCAGATCTATTCTATCACTGAGATCACTGCTTGAATTTTCAGATTTCAATTTTTTCAAAATGTCCCATGCAACAGATGAATCTTTCTGACAGATTTCATCGAGCTCTCTCAAAAGTTTACTTCTGTAGTTATTTCTGGCATGATGTACTGTTTTCCTGTATTCTTTTTTTTACTGAAAAACTTTGACTTTGGCCATCGATTAAATTGTTTATTTAATTTTGTCATTTGTTTTCGGAGATTATTACATTCACTGCTATACCAGGGTTTGTTAAATTTTTTCCTGTCATGCTTATGATTGCCATTTACAGGTACATGTATATCATTGTTAGCCTTTTTCAAACTGATATCTGCGGTCGAAATCATAAACTTATTGAATACAGAGACCAGATTGTCTATGCTGGCCTCATCATTGCTTAGGTTATCACACAGATCCTTTCTGAGCTGAGGCAGATTGTCAATTATACTTTTGGAGAAGTTTTCTGTGCTGCATTTTTCCCAAATATATTTGGGTGGGAGAGGCAATGCCTCTGAAACAGTGGCAGTTTCATTTCTGTCTATGCAATGCCAAAGTCCGGTTTTCAATTGTAAAGAGACCATTTTATGGTCTGAAAGATCCCCCCAGAAAGGGTGGACCTGCATGTCAATGACATCTGTGTACAGCTCAGAACTCACAATAATGTAGTCAACAACACTTGCCCCTAAAGGGTTAATCGAGGTAAAATCACCGAAAAGGTCACTCATGGACCTTCCATTGAGTATTCTACAACCATTAGAAATGCAAATATCAAGTAAACGTCTACCCATAGGTTTTATCACAGAGTCCCTGGAATTTCTCTGCATGATATAGTCACCGACATAAAATGTGGGTAAGGGGACATAATTCAGGTTATCAACATTATCATGTGCCACAAAATCTACTTGTCTACCAGTCCTAGCATTCAGGTCACCTGCTAAAATTACATTTCCCTTGGCACTGAAATACACTATTTCATTTTCTAATTCATCAAATAAATTGCTACTGTGAATTTTACCGAAGGAGGAGTTTTCGGGGGGAATATAGGCCACACACAAGTAAGAGTCACATGCCACACCAAAGAAATCTTTTGCTATCTTTATCCAGAGAGTGGCAGTACTATCTGTGTTTATTGGGGAGATACCCGCAGCCACTTCTGCCCTTACCAAAATAGCCAAACCCCCAGAGTATTTTGTAGCTTTCTGGTGCTTTGGTCGATCATGTCGGCCCTTGGTCACAAAACCGGGTAAGTGAGCAATAGGATTTAACGTCACTTTCAACATTATTTCAGTCATATCGCGACGAACCAACTAAGCACTACCCAGCCAAGTCGCGTTCTTGCTGCTTCAAAGACCACAGGCATACTCTTACAGTTTCTCCCCAGTACATTGTGTCGACATGGTTGGGCCGCTGTTATTTAATGGTTCGTTTCCCGTAACCCGCCCGCATCAGTATTTTTGCAAGCAATAATTACGCATTGTATTAATTATTGGTACTGATCCCTAAAAAAAAGTTCTGATTTCGCGAAGCAGCGCTCTCCAGTGATTAAATTGCTCGTAAAATACCGAGATTGTCGTAACAAGTTTCGTAAAGCCGTCTCTTTGTACCATCCCTTCGAAGGGCACTGCAGCGCCACCTGTTGTGCAGTTCAAGGGACCAATGAAACGGCAAACTTTCTTGGGAATCCTCTAAGCTACGTCATTATGTTTTCCAGTCGGAGCTCCGGAAGGAAATTCTGTGGTCTCAATTCCGTAGCTTGTCTTATCGCAAAAACAGTAAATAACAACAAACTGAACATCCACAATGTAATCTAACGAAATATGCATTGAGAAGTGAAGAAGTATAACTATTCGTCTGCAAACCAGATATCGATTTGCACGCGGAGTTCTCAAATCAAACGGAAGTATGTTCACCATACACCCTTTCGTTCCTCGTACACCGCGCAACGAAAAAAAATGAAAATGTCCGCATGGTTGATCGCATTCATCCTGGTGTTGATCAAAATGATTTTGGCCAACGGAGCCACGATAGCTTCAACAAACGGTCAGTTTTATGTTAAATTCACAACTTTCCTATTCTCTGAAAAGACGACCGCCAGCTCTGTCATCGAGCGTTCTCTTTCCAAGGCAGATTTGAAACTTCCGTCGATGATTCTCCTGCCTTATATGGGCGCTTGTAATCAGCAAATAAATTCTATAAATCTATAAATCTATAAATCACTCAGTGCCATGGATCAAGAATCCACAGTGGCGGACTTGGAAGAGAAGAAAGACTTCTCTTCCAAGTCTTTACTGACTCTGAAAATCAGAAGAAGGCATCGTGATTAGACCAAAGCTGTTGTTGTTGTTGTTGACCAGTGACTTGCTTAGGACAGGTGTATTATAGTAAAATTTATGAATCCTAAAAAATTAGGATTAATATTATTACTATTTATGGTTGCTTTGGTGAAGGCTGATTTAATATTGTTAGCCAGTACTAATCTGATAGAAGCCAGTTCTAAATTAGCTCCATATATGACACCTCACATAATGTATGTCAAAGAGTCCTGTCTATGGATTGTGATCTGTGATTTCTTTTTAATGGTTATTATGTATGCATTATTCATTTAATTAGCAGGTCACTGTTCCTCTAGCAGAGGTTTTGTTTGATAAATCTAGTCCAGTAAAAGGTTTTATATTTTCAAATTTTGCATCCCAAGTTTTGTTTTAGTATTTTTTTTTTTTTTCTCGCTAGGTAATAATTAATAATTAATAATTATCGCCCTCAGCATGTCTATTTTCAAAAGCAAGGTTACGAGAAACAATGAATTAATTAACAACGGCCTTGGCTGCATTCACCTCACGTTTTTGTTCACAGCCCTATTCGCCTAGGATCTGTCTTAGAGAATAGATTATTACGGTACCGCAATATAATATCAGAGCCAATTTCTCTCACAGAAATTGGACTTCAATCTTGAAATTTGATGAAAATCAATTGAAAGTATAGGTCAAATTTGCGAAAACATAATTATTATTATAACCCTGGCATTTTAGGCCCAAGACGGGTCACAGACGCCAGTCCCACAAGTTACGGTAATTCCCCTAATAATTCGATCACTAGAAGTACAGCAAAAATGGTATATATATGGCAATATGCTTCATGGCAACATCTAAAAATTGTCACATTTTCTCATTATATGGCTTTTCTTCAATTTGAATGAAAAACAGGAATGTTACTTTTTCTCTGTGTATGAATAACAGAGTTGAAAAGTGAACTTCCTGTGATTGAATTATTAGGGGAATTACCATACAACATTACAAGCCCATCGTCATTGTGCTTTGGTAACATCATGCAAGGTAAAAGAGATTTTCTTTCCTGCTGAATTAATTTTCTTGAAATTTCAAAATTAAAATGCACAAATTCAATAAAGATACTGTGTGGAATTTTCTTTCAATGAAAAGAATTGACTCTGATTTTTTGCAGAAAATCTGTTATGCTTCGAAATGTGAGACAGACAGTAAAGATTAAATAATGTAGATTTCCTATTCGACCTGCTCAAAAAGTACAGTATTCATCTGCTCACTGCTACTGATGGAAAATACATCTTGAATAACTATAAAAATTCCCCATTGTCCCCGCAACCCGGAGGAATAACAAAAGAATGGGGATACAGACAAAAACCCCACAAGACAAAACCCCCACTGACAAAACCCCACAGATTGAACCAACAACGGAATAAAGAACAAATGTGAATGTTTCACTAGACTTCTTTTTTCTTCTTTTTTTTCTGCCACATGCATATAGATACGTACACATGATGAATAAAAATGAAGAACCATATTCATCACTCTTAAGCATATGGATCAAAAAAGATAGATATAGTACTCCTAAACATTAACAGTTGTACTGAATTAACACTATATATAGCAGGGGCTCTGCTAAATAGCTTCACTTATAAGTTTAAAATTTATCTTTCAAATAACAAAATGTCTTTTAATTTTTGCTTCGTTAACGATTAACATAACTAAAACTTGTTTAAATATATCATCATGTTAAATGCAATAATTTTATAATGTTTAAGTTTATAGTTTATCTATCCAAATATTATGTTTATAAGCAAGGTACAAAAAGTGTTTTGGGGGTTTTGTCTTTGGGGGTTTGGTCAGTGGGGGTTTTGTTTTGTGGCAGTTTTCTCATGGACCCTAATTTTCCCTCCCTTTGCAGACTGATGGGCAAGATTATATATTAACATTGCCCAAAGATCATTTTTTCAAGAAAATATTTGTTGAAAAATACTGAAACTTTGGTATGTTTTTGTAGATGTAAGCTTATATCGCCACCAAATACATTAAAACCAGGGATGAGCTCAGCAATACCGGTACTTAATTTTATATTCACAGAGATTTTTCGTTTTCTCCATGTCAACCTTGTGGATTAGGGGCCGAAGTGCTCCGCCGTCACGGAGACCAGTCCGTCACACAGACCAATCCTGTATATGCTGGCCACAGCAGTGGGTTGAACAGCCGTGCTCACCGGTGCATAACAAAAGGCCAGGGTTCTCCATAAGAGCCGGCGGCCGGCGGTATACGTACACCTATCGGAGATAGTGCCGCCGGGTGTTTTGACATATCTCGGAAAAAAAATAAAGCTAATAGTTCAATTTGGTTGTAATGCAAGCAATATGTAATGTAATCTGACTTCGTGCATTTAATTTTCGTCATGCTTGGGGTAGAATATGAAAAAAAAAGATCATAAAAGGAAAAGGAAAAAGTCAAACTTCTTCTAACCTTACGGTAACGGAATCTATACACTGCATAACATGGCCTGTTTCCGGTTTTGCGATGTTATAATCCTGTTGATTGGTTGAATACAATAGATGAGCCAATCAGAAGCGTCGTACATTGGGACGCGGCTTCCGGTTTCAGTCGTCGACAGAATGACTGTACGGGGTTGAGGAGGAATTTTCGAAATGAAACGTCGACAACTGAGTTTGAGCGAAGCCTTCAAACGAAATAAAAGATGATCTTTTGACGGGGATGGCGATGCTGTCAGTACAGTGCCGCCAAATATTAATGACAGCGACTCAAAATGTGACTATGTCGAACAATTTGATGCAGTGCCAGTTACAACAACAACGTCAAACGACAACGGGGTCGTCAAATTCACCCGTTAAAGCCAATGACGGCATATTAAGTGACAATTAATTGTCAACACGGAAATAAACTTTAAATGAACCTATTTTTGCAATTATCCTGATACAATTTTGAGCATAAAGATACCCCCCCCCAAAAAAAGATTTTATGTAGATTCGGCATGATGTTCAGTTCAGATTTCAGAACAGTTTAGGCCAGGTCAAATTTCTTCACACAGCATAAGCCTATTTGTTTAGCTTCCACTTCAAAATCTACGAAGTTCTTACTTAGTGTTGATTTTTCCTAATCCACCTGTTTGATATTGTTATGTAAGCTTGATAGGAATCTTGCTTCATGGGCTAAATGGGGGGGTGACTGGGATGGGGTAGCTTAATTGCTGAATGCTATATAAAACTACCCTGTGCTAGGAACTTAGAATTTTCATCCCAAAATGCCCCAAAATGGCTCAGATTGCACCACAGAGCATCTAGGGTTTCTGGCGGATGGGGGCCTAGGCGGCCCCCAGCCTAATTTTTAAACGCCTCGCTGCGCTCGGCAGTTAACAACCACATACACCTGTTTGGATATGATTGTACAGGTGTTCCCAAAGAAATGGAGAACCCTGAAAGGCGGTCATTGTTCTAAACAATATAAGAGTCCGGTTAGGGAGGTCTACTTTACTGCTAATAGGTCGTTAGTGGCTCTATGGGGGGCAAATAGATTATTTGAATCATGTTAATTAAAGTTTTGGTTGCACAAGGAGGACTCGCAAAGATAGCAACCAGATCAGAGAACAAGGCTTCATAAGTACGAAGTCTATTGTAAAACTAGCTTTCAGTTTTCAAACCGTGATTCCGTAACGTCCAGTTGATGAAGCATTCAACCATTTCTTTATTCAAATCATTCGTCGTTGTATTTTATAAACACTTTATCTTTTTCATTTATGCTGATACAAGATCAATTTTTTTCATAGTTCCTCAGTGAAGAGTTGATATTGAGTTATAGTCTGTCCGTGCACCCCGTAACAATCTAAATACCAATAGACTCTACATACACAGTTGCAAAAGTAATTGAATATGTACCCGTTTATATAATTTTTAATTCATAAAACTTTCTGGAATTTTTAATGATATAGTGCCTTCGTTTATTGTGTACGGTACCAGTATTTAATTTTTACTTCTGTAACATTCGTATTGCATCATATAGTTCCAGTTCCAGTCCAACAGCCTAAAAAGGCACTACTTGGCACAATTGTACGGATGCCACTGTGTAAATGATTTCTCGATGTAATTTTCCTCACTGGTACTCTTAGAAAATGGGTGGTTGGACGGGTCATGGGACTACCAGTATATGTGTGTACGGCATGCAATATCCTACAACGACTCGTGGCAATCATAGAGTATAGATATAGATAATGTCATTTTGCAAAAACCAAAAAAGTTATAATTCAATAAAAAAATTCATTCAAAATTCTATCTCTGCCATGTAAAAGACAACTGTTTGTTGTCATTTGTGAAGAGGGTACTGTTGACCTTGTGGGATTTGGAGGGACGAAAATTATGTGACTTGGAGTCTCCGAACTTCGTGATAAAAAGATTCAAAGATTTATTGTACAGAACACCCAAGCTGCATGGGTAGAGTACAAAACAAGCAATAATTAACTGCAACACCAAACATGCCAAAGAGATAAGATAAGTTTCGTGATAAGATAGAGGGTATAATCAAGCTGGGCACAAGGCTAGAAAATCCGGCTAGAAGGAGATGAATTTAGTCAGATGTATCTAATTTAGCTCCATCAGGCTCATAAAATGTTATACAAGTTGTGCCCAAGAATGATCATATCATGAGCTGTTGTTGTTGTGAAAATATTCAACTTTGTTTTTGTCTTTTTCGACCGACTGTATACGCCGGATTGGACAAAGAAAAGACGATCAGATTAAAAGCATGTGGTTTTTCAATAAACTAACCCTTTCCAGGAGTGATTGTTTCAACTTCTACTCCCATTTTGGCTGATATTGTCGCCTGGCGTGGATTCTTCCTTCGGCTTTTTCCTTTCCTGCTCACCGCAAAAAAAACGATGACCTTTTCTCGCGAGAACACACTGGAATGTATTGAAACAAGAACTAGTAGGTGAACCCGGTTTACGGACTGCTGTACAAATTACAATGACACAAATTTCTCTTTAAACAACAATGCTGTATATCGGTACAATTCATTCTGTTCAGTGAGGCCGAGAGACTGAGTTGGTGGAAAGTTTTAATTTGTGCCATATTATCAGTCTCTGAATCTGCTATATCCTTCATATTTTATCTTTGTGAAGTAGAAGTTCTAGAATATTAAAATAATTTCCTACAAATAAACAACTCCAAACAGGAATTTGTTGGAATTAGGGAGCATTCATTATTTATATCCGGAGAAACATACAAATTGAGTTAACAGTTACGATTCCAGACTTGCACAATAATTGAAGTTAATCCTAGCTAGTAGAGAACTAGATCTGGCCTGACAGCAGCTGCACATGATTTATCCTGTCTCTTCAGTTTCATATCTCTTTAGCATAGGAAATGTTTTTAATTGATCTAACTGGACTATTTTCTATATTTATCATAAATGCAAGCATAAATGTCCTTTCTTGAAATAGTAGGATAATTTCAGGGGTCCACTGGTGGGAACAAGTACCCGGTACATATCAGATCATGTGAGGGAATGAGTATCCATTTCAATCCCAGTAGGCCTACTGGTACAATAAATGGGCCCCAAGAAACACAATTGGTTTATATATGTTCTATTTATGTCATTTCATTTATATATCTTGACTGTATTACCAGTCTGCAAAGGCTGTGTATCTTGGTCAATAATTTTTATCTTATCTTCACCCTACTGAATCGACAAGTATGATTATAGGTGAAAACCGCCGGTCACGTGTCAAATCACAGTCAATGGTAGGTTTTTCGGTGATTTCGTTATCAAGCATGGGCGTGTGTCTGACCAGACGACAGTGACCGCAGCCGAAAATGAACGATTTTCAGCATATCGATGACAGGTATGGTTACTGGTGTCCAGTCATTTTTTGAAGGAGAGATATCGTACTATATTGTCACCAAATGTAGGGTTATTACTATTTCAAGTTAACAAAAATTTTAAACATTTTTGCGACGAGAGGTGTTTTTAGGTGTTGGTAGACAGTCCATGGTAGGTATTAGCATCGAATTATAGTGTGAGGAAATGAGCACAAAATGAACGCGTGGGAACTTACTACCTGCCTCATGTATCACTGACTCATTCATCTCTCGATTCCTTCCACTTGTGTGTGTTTAAGAGGAATATGAACCATTAATGGTTTATTCTCTGTCTGTCTGATATTACGACAGTCCATGGTATCATCATCGGACCGATCGACAGTCCATTGTAGGTCAACATGCACTTGTGAATGATGCACAGAGAGCACATCGTCTGATCCAATGATTCGCCAAATGGACTGTTGCCAAGACAAATGGTAGCTACCATGGACTGTCGACATATCTGATATATAATCATATGTTGCCTCATTATAACATTGCAGCTGTTATGCGGCTTCAATGTGAAGTGATCCAACCTACAGTTCATGGTCGCAGATTTCAGATTCAGATTTCTTTATTTGTACATATACGCCCACGTGGGGCCGGGTACAACAACAAATTAATAAGCATGACAAATGGACTGGTGCATTCACCTATAATCATACTTGTCGATTCAGTAGGGTGATCTTTATGTAAGGTGGGGAAAATATGTCTGGGAACGGGGAAAAGTCCTTCCCCCGTGAAGAATTTTAAAATAACCTGAGCTAGGTAAAGTATTCTTGCTGAAACTATCGATTCTAACATCCTCTTTTCACAGAAGGAAAATCTTCCAGTTCCGTATCGGATTGTAGTCTCATTTCTTACAAGCTCCCTATAAGGTGCATGCGCACTAGCGAGTGCGGGAAAAAGTGTTGTTTGTTTCGTAAAAGAAGGTAAACATCATTGCTTTAGGCGTCAATTGCTTGATTGATTATACTTTGAGTTAGCCCCGTACTGTGACCGTGTCGATGTGTCATCAGTCCTAATACTCACCCCCAATGTGTTGAACAAACAGGAAACAATCCGTACCACATGCAGTCTAAGTCGGGCTGAATCAAGGAGGGTCCATTTTCCGTCAACTGGGAAGCAACATTTGACGCATCATTGGCATCTTCATTTTATCCAACCAACTTCTACGTTCCCACTTCGAACCTGCCCCCCTTCAGTGTTCAAAATCCGAGGTGTAAATTTCACCTACAAACCAGAGACAAACCAATCAGAACGTACACGTCGATTGTGAGTAGAGCGACATTATCGTCATTCCTCTCAATATGGTGCCCACTATATTGGTCAGCTAATCAATAATGCTCTTGTACAACCCATTTCGAATTTCAAATGTTTTTGAGGTCAGTGACGTGTCGTGTCTATTTATATGGGTCGGTTATTCGACTGAAATGCGTTGAATTCGACTGAAGAAACGGAAACTTGGTCGGTTATTTGTTGATAGCTCGCTTAATACTGGTTCAATTCTGACAATCTAAACTTTCCGGAGTAGCTGAAGAGATTCTCTTTTCAAAAATATATAGTTTGATGACAAAAGTATTTTTATTTTTGAGATAGTGGGCAACTGAAATAATCGTGTCGACTTCGCTGAAAAAATTTCTGGGCCGACCGACATGCGGTTTTTCTTGTCCAGAAAATTATTGCGTGAACTGACTGAAATACTTTTACGTTTCCGGAATGCTCTACTTTTTTGCGAATAAAATGATATAAAATTTATGCATGTACCTTCTACCGTTTTCCGTAAAAGGGTTCACTGAAATAAAACGATTGAAAATCAAGACATTTTCAGCCGAATCGGCGGTATAACGGGTGACTGAAGCAAATTAAAAACTCGGATTTGAAGACGGACTTCAGAAGAGTTCGAAAATCCGGAATCAGGATCGCGGGTAAGTTTATAGGAAGATTGCTTATGTCGGTTGGTCGTAAGTGTCGAATTGAATTTAAAAAACATGGTTTGCACAAAAAATATCCTATTTTTCAAATAAATGAATGTTTGTCATGTAATAACTTAATGTAAATGGAAATAGTATTTTTCTATGGTATAAATATAATTTTGAATTGATCATTAATTTTAAATACATATATTTTTATGCATGTACCTTCTTGTACCTGAAAAATGACCAGGAATATACATATTTTGTTTTCCTGAGGTTGTTGCTGCAGAATCTGCTAAAGATGAATCTGCACAGGTCGATGTTAAGAATTTGAGTCAGTTATCGCTAGCTAAATTAGCAATTCAGAATAATCGTGTGACTTTTGTAGATTCTCAGAAAGCGTTCATAGTAGAAGGTAATGATGGTAAGAAGTACGCGGTCACAAACAGTCTTGTCAATGTCCTTCTGAAAGTAACTGTTACCATATTTTAGCTGCTAGAATGTTGATAGGTGATCCTTGTCTAGAATTTCAGACTAGAGCTGTTAGCTTAAGGGCAATCACTCGTAATAGTAGGAAACGTATCGATAAGAAATCGGGTCGGAAACGACCGCGTCCCCAGGATTATGAGGTGGAAGTGACTCCGGCTCCGGATTCAGCTATTTCGGCAGACATAGGCAGTATGGCTAAAAAGGTCAAAGTTGAAAAGGACATAGTTTCTGAGGTAATGGTTGATTCTAGTGTAGATGTTAAGGGCTTAGCTTCTGAGGCAAACGTTTTTGACGTGAATATTATTTCACATGAGGAAGAGGAATTTGTTGACGATCAGGTTTCGGTTAGGGGTTTGAAAGTGAGACATAAGGAAATCATTGAAAACAATGAGTGATTATGTTCCGATATTATGTCTGATGTTCAGTCACTTTTGAAAAAGCAGTTCCTGTTTGTTCAGGGTTTAGAGGAAACTGGTAAGGCTCCGATGTTTCAAAAGGATGAAGGTCGATGGGTTAATAGTTCTCCGTTCTCTTATGTAGATGGGCCGGCTGGTCAGATTCATCACACTGGTAGGGATCATTGGGTAGCCTGTCTGAAAGGTAAGGACAATCAGGTATATTTATTAGACAGTTTGAAATCAGGGAATCCGTTGACAACTTCCCTTGAGATTCAACTTTCTGCAGCTCATGGGAAGAGTGGCGAAAAAAAAATTACTGTTACAATTCCAAGTGTTCAGCAACAAGACAATGGGTCGGATTGGATTGTTTGCTATAGCTAACTTAGTTGAGTTCTGTTTTTTATGGTTACCTTGGTAAGACTACTTTGACTTTCAATCCACATACGGTAATTTCCCTAATAATTCACCTTCCAAATTTAATTCGAAAACGGCCGATTTTTCCCCTGGCGTGATTTTTTCCATCCTAATAAAACGAAAACGGGAGCATTTTCAATATACCCGTGAAACAATAAATTCGAACACCCCCGTTTTCGTCGTGGAGTTCATGCCGCTGAAAGTAAAGTGAATATGTTACTAAAAATAATTTGTTACTCAGAATAATTTCTGTACAACTAAATCGTGACTAACGATACGCCTTGACACAGAAATAAAATACATAAGTTCAGTTTTTGTTGTTGCGAATTCTCCATATCATAGAACTACGAACAGAAGTAACCGGGTTCTCATTAGCAGGAGGTTGGGAGGCGAAAATGCCCGTCAACTGGCCATTTTGAGGCACCTACTTGATCAATAGAAAATATTTAACGGCAATTTGAATGATATTTTCGATGTCTCATTTTCTTTAATAAACAGATGATATGGAAGGACAAAGATTTTGTGCACAACTCCTATTTCGAGGGAGCCATTATTTCATTTCTTCAGATTTGCATGATGTCTCTCATACATTTTGACTGCAGCAATGGAGTAGTTGAGTATTTCATTTGTGCTACGGGGAGATGTCAACAGACATTGATGCTGGGGTTTTATTCACTCACCAATCCAGAACGACGTTTCCATGTAATAAAATGACAGACGTCAGTATTTCCAGCAACATGATAATCCAGTTTATAATCAACGAGGAATCAACTTTATGGAGCGGATGAACATAAAATATGCACCCTGATCTCATCGCTGGGTCAGTCACATTGACATCTCACGAGTGACTTTGTAGACAAGTCAATGTTCTATACAACCCGATCATCATTGCAGGACTTGGCTTGTACATGTGAAATTTAGACGTTTAGTTTTTATGTATTTTCAATCTTTGGCATCGCTGGACATTTCACTTCTTACTTCGTGTTTGATGGAACCAAACGTCGGCATCGCGGAACAGACGTAGCCGGGAAATATGGTCGACTGACTGCAGGCACATGTCGCAATACTGTCGGGCTGTCATCCCTATTGTGGTAATGGAAACTTCCACTGACCCGGTGTTGTTATCCCACAAGGCTTCCCGATGAATTGAATTGGAAGAGTTCACTTTCAAAATAGGGAAGTAAGGCACAAAAGTTTTCAACACGCATATCGGTTTTCAACAACAACAATGTGTGGGTAGATTTTTCTTTCGTTTCGTAGACTATATTTTCTTTGTATTTCATTCTTGAACTTGCAACTCTGGCGGACAAATTCACGACCTACGCAATTTAATGATAATAACAACTACACAGGGACTGCTTGAAGTTGAAGAAAAAAAAACAACATTTACGGCGACAGATGGCTGATAAAAACTTTTGGGTCAGTAGCTTTTCGATGGGGTGCCGGTGAGCGGGTTACGCCCAACTGACATATTTTTAAGGATGGCCCAGAGTCTTTTAAATGAACTATGATAAAGATATCAAACATAATACACGGTTATCAACGATCACGGTGAAGCGGTCCGCCATTTTGGATCTTTCGTGAAAATCAGCGTAACATATAATTCGAACACAAGCGTTTTTCTGGAATTAGCGCGACAAATAATTCGAAAGTAGCCAATTTTTGTAGTTGCGAGTTTCATCACTGCATCGCGAATTATTAGGGAAATTACCGTACTCTAAGAAAACATTTACTTCAGTGTTTAGAAGATGGGAAAATGTCACCCTTCCCACGGACTAACGAGAGTGGAAAGACAGTTAGAATTAGGTCAGTGAACAAAGTTATTTTTTGTTCGTGTGGTAAGCCTGATTGTTTTGAAGACATGGTAGGTTGTGACGGGAAAGATGGTAGGAAAAGGTGTACTGTTTGGAAACATTTGTCTTGTGCTTAGCCAAATGACAATTCTACTGATTGGTTTTGTGACAGACATATTCAGTAGACAAAGAGATTATTTCTTTTATGTTACTCCTTTGTTGTTTTTTAGGATTTCCGGAACAAAGGACCAATTAGTGTGTGAACAGTGTTCCAAAATCATTTTTTTACTTGTCAAAATTATTTTTACTTCATTTTATAAATTAAATGTATTATCAATTAGTAAATTTATATTAATAAAAAATCCAATAACAAAAATTACTGACAACAAAATATGTATATTCCTGGTCATTTTTCATTTCGATTATAAAAATATATGTATTTAAAATTAATGATAAATTCCAAATTTTCACTATTTCCATTTACATTAAGTTATTATATGACAAACATTCATTTATTTGAAAAATAGGATATTTTTTGTGCAAACTATGGTTTTTAAATTTAATTCGACACTTACGACCAACCGACATAACCAATCTTCCTATAAACTTACCCGCGATCCTGATTCCGGATTTTCGGACTCTCCTGAAGTCCGCCTTCAAATCCGAGTTTTTAATTCGCTCCAGTCATGCCGATTCGGCTGAAAATGTCTTGATTTTCAATCGTTTTATTTCAGCGAACCCGTTTACGGAAAACGGTAGAAGGTACATGCATAAATTTTATATCATTTTATTCGTAAAAAAGTAGAGCATTCCGGAAACGTAAAAGTATTTCAGTCAGTTCACACAATAATTTTCCGGACAAGAAAAACCGCATGTCGGTCAGTCCAGAAAAAATTTCAGCAAAGTCGACACGATTATTTCAGTTGCCCACTATCTCAAAAATAAAAATACTTTTGTCATCAAACTATATATTTTTGAAAAGAGAATCTCTTCAGCTACTCCGGAAGTTTAGATTGTCAGAATCGAACCAGTATTAAGCGAGCTATCAACAAATAACCGACCGAGTTTCCGTTTCTTCAGTCGAATTCAAAGCATTTCAGTCGATTATCTGATCCCCTATTTATAAGTTCTTTGAACATTGAAGGGGGCCAGATTATATCAAGGAAAATTTGAAGCAGGAACGTAGAAATACGCTTGATAAAATGAAGATGCATCACTGGACGTTGGCAGTTATTGGACACTGGGATGAAAACAGACATTTATCCAAAGATTATACAAATTTAGGCCATGTTCTGAAATATTATTATAAGATGCCAATGACAACATCAATTTCTTACGAAATATTGAGACTGTCACCATGCATTTATTAAGTTTATTCGGAGTTACTTTGCTTCTGCATCAATTTCTTTGTTTACTCAATTTTATGTGTGTGTCATTTGGACCCCCCCAGGGATGGGTGGGGGCATGCACACTTTGCCGTGACACCCCATGGGGCATTTTCGGCAAGCCATACCCCTCACATACCATTAACATAGCTCCCACATCAGCCCTACCTCCGGAGGTGGGGCATTCTACCAACACGGTAGTAGGGTAGGCCTGTCTGTGTGCCGTCACCGGAGCTAAAAAGTGGACAAATAGTTGATGCAGTCTATTAGGAAGTAGAGAACGTGAAGCAGAAAAAGTGGCGAAAAATATAAAGCATACATGGTTCTTGTTGTTCCACAAGTAGGCGAATTCCACACAAAGGCAGTAACTCTTGAAATCTCCAAACAGGGTTGCATGGCAAAAGGGGAGATAACCCTGTTTGAGGTCGTATATTCGCTTGGTGTGAATTGAGGAACTGATTGTAATAAATGCCCAGTGGTCAGTCCAGGGCTCAACTGAAAAAAAAGTGAATTGAGCAATTATATACCCAATACACTATTAAGATATGCTGGAAGGAATGGTGTGTTTATTGGGATAATGATACCTCACTGAAAGAACATATTTCACAGCTTAATATCATCATGAGCATGTCCCCACCCCCTGGGACATTTTTTCGTTACCACAGGCGGTTTTTCCGCCACCATGCCCCACCCATCCTCGCAGGGAGGGGATACAATTGACACACGCATTAGGGGTACCGACATGACAACCCCACTCAGTCAATGACACCATCGATCCCCGCCTACATTTTCCCCACCGACATTTTCCCCACTGACATTTTCACCAACGACATTATCCCCACCCGACATTTTCCCCACCCTAATGTTGTGAAATGTGGATCCAGTCAAGTACCAGATAAAAACTGACGAATTTTTTTTAGTAAAACGGAAAATTTGTTTTGTCTGTGCACCAGTACCTTGCTCTAGTTGGGGGTAATATAACACAATGACTGCGTTTGATGTCTGGGATGGATCATCGAGTGCTGTATGATAGTAATATCATAACAATGATATCATAGGTGAGAGGGATTATAACCGCCATGTCACTGGAGGATGAACAAAAATTATTACTACTACAAGCTGAGTGGGATTTAGTGATTATATTCAACCTTTTTTTAAGTAAATATATGAAAGAAAATTGAGCTCAACGATTGAAGTTTTATTGAGTAATTACGAATGACTTTTTTATACGCCTGGGTCTAATTATGAAAAAAAAAAGTTCTAGGCATGGCCGGTTACTCATACAGCGCACTGATCTGTTCAGGACATCACATGCAGTACTAGTTTTACATTATCCCCCAACTAGGGCATGCACTCTGGGGCATAGACAATTTTCTGATTACGATTTTTTTCGTCAATTTTATGACCTTTCACAATATCAGGGTGGGGAAGTTGTCAGGTGGGGATAATGTCGTCGGGTAGGGATAATGTCGTCGGGGGGAAAATGTCGGGTGGGGATAATGTCGTCGGGGGGGAAATGTCGGGTGGGGATAATGTCATGGATTCCAAATTTTATGCACACGCAGTTTTGCGCACATGTCTGCAACAGAGCAGAAACACCATACTGAAAAAACATGAACAATTCTTGGTCCATCTTCATGAAGATATTTTTCATTGTAGATCAATACTAATTCCATAGCACTTGGACAAAATTGATGGCACAACTACGATGATTCACTATTTAGCCCCACTATGGGTAAAATGGAACAGAAGAGCATTTGTTTTTGTCAGATGGGTGAGGTGCAAAATGACACTTCGGGAGTAATCATTGTACAAGCTTTTTATTGTTCTTCAGCTTTAACACGCAATCAGCACTTTATTTTGCATGAACAGTGCCTCTACAATATTACAATAATCAAATCTGAAAAAAAAACATAAAATAAATATTGAACGTCAATACTGGAGTCCAAGTTACAGATATCACTTCAGTTTTATAATATGGATGCTCCCTAATATCAGAGAATCTCTGTAGAAGTAGGTATTATAACATTTATAACATAAATGTTATAGTTTAGTAAAAGCTCTCATCATAATTTGATAATTATGCATAGTCTTTTATATATGCCTTCTCAACACAGTAGGATAAAATAATTTGAGTATTTTGACTTTCGCTATAGATTTCCTTTGCAAAAACCGAAGTGTCCAATAACTGTCAGGAAACTTGATCATGAACAGCTTGGGCCCAGCCAAAATTTTGGATGGCCTGAAGCACTTCATGTTGCATTATATAAAATCCCATTTATCACAAATTATGATGCAAGGAGTATTCTTTGATTTTCAGTTATTTGTGTGATCAGTATGTCTAGTCATAACGAACCAATAAACATATGTCTGCAAAAAGTGTCCAATATTGGCAGCCGCAGGTGATACTAGCACTTAATGCTTTAGCCAGCAGCCGGTGTCAGTTCGAGGCCCTGAAATGAAAATGATACATTAATATACACACTCTCTGGTCCTAGTAAAGAAAAGTTGTTTATCCTTTATAAATGTATATTCAGACTCCCCATAAGCATGATAGGGCCATGCACACTTGATTGCTTGTTTTCCCATGTCTCAGTAGGCCTAGTGCACTATAACGTGACACCAGGCTTTCTTTTTTGATATGCTGTTGTTTACTGACAAGCCTGTTTCGTCGTGTCAACATTCATAATGAACAGAAATCGACCTACCACCCCCGCTAGCATCGGAGCAGGAACAATGGCCCAATTTGAAAAAAATAAAGAATGTGCATACCCACTCACCTTGAATCTGATGATAATTCAAAAGGCCAGTACCTACTGCATACATATCACTTAATTCCAAACTCTGACAAGTCCAATAACGTGAGAGAGAGCACACTGTCAATCTGGAGGATTTATTCCATACAGTCAGTACATCATGTTTTCCCATTCAAGTGGTACCAAACTTACACTGAATATATACTGAGTAACTAGCTATCAACAATTTGATTGTCAGTACCATTGGTAGGCGGTCTTGGATGAACCTAATTTTCTTATTCGCATCAGTTGAATATGCTTAATTTAACTTTCTCCAAATGTTCATGAGAGACGTCTGAGATAATAGCTCATCTTGAATTGACATAATTTCACCAAAAAAAACTTCAACCAGGGCTGCCACAGTTATAACAGAATCTGAATACTCTTGACCATGTTTAATATTTTCTTGGATCAGTCATGAAAGAGCTCTACATCTTTCTCAAATATCTCTCCAGGTAGAATTTCACATTTTGTATGTGGCCAACAGCTCTGTGTTTAGTAGATGAGATACAATTTTGTTTCTTATTTGCACGTGCAAGGGACTAAAGTAGTCCTGCCACCAAATTGATCCCTTAATAAGCCCATAGACCTAGTTTTCCAATGTTATGGTGGGCCACAGTTGCCCCATGGGTACGGGTTACTTTGATGTAGGACTCATTAACATGGTTCAGGGCATTCATAGCCAAGGCTTAGGCCAAATCAGGCCCCCATACATGCTAGAGGGGTGAGTTTGGCCCATAATTCGGTTTAGAAACAAGTAACCTTGGAGAAGAGAAATTTTGTGGACTTGGATTTTTCTCACTAATATATGTGGAGACTTTGACCCAAAAACTTGTCATATTTTGTGAGTATTTGTCTTGAATATTCTCGCAATGTTACGAAGCAAGACAAAATTTTGGTGTAGTTGTTAGAATCCTGTTAGATGGCATCCAAGGAATGATATTACAACTGTTAATAATAAAGATTTGAATTATGAAATACACAACTGTATAACTAATGGACCAAAATCACCCCTGGCACCTGTGAGAATGAACATCTTTTCATTTTAACATGTTAATTTTAATCAGTTAGATCTATGTAATCCATCTAATTTTCATATGTAACTTATTAAACAGACCATGAACATGCAAAAATAATGACCAAACTAATTGCTACAGCAAACAACTTGTTTCCAGTTAGAAGTTTGTGACAAGAATCATTACTGATAAAAGTACCATAATTATTCAATTTGTAATATATATGTGACAAAATTCACACTAAAGTAATTATTTCTAATTCCATATGGTAAAAACCAAATCTAATTTTTGGGCCAAATTCACCCCCACATGACCAAAGTCACCTGAAATGACTTATGGTGTCTGATATTTGATGTAGTTTCAGGGGAAGGATGGATTTAGATCAGACACAGGCGATATTCCTGGATGACTTTGATGATGAGACTGATGATGAAGTTGATGAACATGACAAAAAGCCTGTGAGTTAAAATGAGTTTAATTTACCAATTAGATGATTGAAATATGATACTTTGTTTCTTAATTCCCGCTGCATGGTCCAAATTCGGTCCAAATTAAAATGTCTGTCAGCAAACCGTCAAGTGTGACTGCATGGCAATGCATGGCAACAGGTTGGCGATCTTTTCAGGAAATAAAGCACCCACTTTCAGGTCGGAAATCGAGAAATCAGCAACATGATTACGCTTCATGATGTTTACCAGGACAGTTACAGTATATTCTCCATCAACTCCGAAAGAAATCTTTTGATTTTATGGCTTGAAATGGCGTTTGTTGAAGCAGTGTTTCGCGGACATGGCAAGTGCTGTTTGTTTTCAACAAAATCAACGACGACACAGTCAAAGTCGCTGTCAAAGTCTAGCCGACCAGTACCATTTCTCCGCAAAAAAATCCAAAATTTTGCGACTTGTTTTATTATGAATGCATTGCAATAAACCCCCAAGATTCAAGCAAGTAATAATTCATCGTTTTTCAAAATGGCATGTTCAAATCGTTGTACGGTCCAATCTCTTATCTCAAATTGCTTGAACCAGAAGGCCTAGGCGTTGGTACAAATCTCTGTGATGCTCAAATTAATTACCCATTTCATTATATGTTGTATATGTCTATTTTTTCTTCGGGCTTTTCCAGAAAAAGGAGAATATGTTGCATATTGATAATGTCGTACAGTCAAGAATATATTCGTAGAGCATTGTATATGGGACAGGAGTACTGAACATCAGAATAAAATAAAAAAATTTTGACCCTACCTACTCCATTTTTTCCTGGCCTGTAACAGGAAACAGACATTTATTTATTTTTTGCCAAGTTGTTTTCGGGCAACCTACACAGTGGCTCATTGTAGTTCAGTTCAGCAGCTCACACTAGTGATTTTAACATGGGCTCTTATGGGTAGAACAAAGATAAGTACTGATTATGCTAAACCAATTGAGAAAATAAAGCATGTATTTGCTGCTACTTCTTTATAAGGAATGGAGCTGGGGGGATTAACTATGTTAACCTAATGTCTGACATATTGCACTCCTCAGCCTCCAGATCATGCTGATGTTGTGTGTGTTTATGTCTTCTTTGACAGGCCTCCTACTTGAAAGTTCTGTGTCAGAAAGGTTTCCCAGAAACTAAGTTTCCCCTCTATGAAGGTGAGTAACCATCCATTATTTCTGTCTACTTAACCTTACCAGAAGGTACATGGATGATGGGCAAATGGCACAAAATACTGGAGGACCAACACTGCCAGTATTTCAATAATTCTCTTGACAGATAATGTGATATTGTATCAATCCTGGGAAGTACAGTTTTGACATAGGTTGAAATAAGGTTTAATACAGTGGATTTTCGGTCCCTTATAAGCATTGAGTTTAGATTTGGAGTTTCACTGATTACATACTGCATTTCCTACTTGAGCGACTGATGACTCCATTGATAAATTTAACTGAAAAACAGTTTCCTGCTGATACATTTTTCAGGTGTTTGGATATAAGCTTGTTATTGCTGCAGACCAATTGCCTCATTGGTCAGATTTTGGTGGACTGGCGATAGTCGTAACACACCGAGAGATGATAATATCATGAAATATACAGTAGAAGTTGTTTTCTCTTCTTCAGGTGATAATGTTATTGGTCGACAACAAGATGCCTGTAATATCTACATTCCTATCAAGGTAAGGTCGTACACATCAGCTATTGTACTAGCTCATGGCTCACTATCAGTAATATCTACATTCCTATCAAGGTAAGGTCGTACACATCAGCTATTGTACTAGCTCATGGCTCACTATCAGTAATATCTACATTCCTATCAAGGTAAGGTCGTACACATCAGCTATTGTACTAGCTCATGGCTCACTATCAGTGATATCTACATTCCTATCAAGGTAAGGTCGTACACATCAGCTATTGTACTAGCTCATGGCTCACTATCAGTAATATCTACATTCCTATCAAGGTAAGGTCGTACACATCAGCTATTGTACTAGCTCATGGCTCACTATCAGTAATATCTACAATCCTATCAAGGTAAGGTCGTACACATCAGCTATTGTACTAGCTCATGGCTCACTATCAGTGATATCTACATTCCTATCAAGGTAAGGTCGTACACATCAGCTATTGTACTAGCTCATGGCTCACTATCAGTGATATCTACATTCCTATCAAGGTAAGGTCGTACACATCAGGTATTGTACTAGCTCATGGCTCACTATCAGTAATATCTACATTCCTATCAAGGTAAGGTCGTACACATCAGCTATTGTACTAGCTCATGGCTCACTATCAGTATTTTGAGTCTGGTAGCATTGATCTAAGGGTATCACTGGTCATAAATCTTCTTTCTATTTTATAATTCCCCAAAATACTGATGCACAGTGAGTCTGATTTATTGTTCCTGAACAGATCAACTATTTGCTATTATTGTTGTCCAGTATATATTATTTATTTGCAGGCCCTATCTAAGCAGCATGCCTGTATTGAGATCCGTGGTGATTCACATCTTCTCTATGACAAAGGGAGTAGAAACAAGACCAAAAGAGGAAAGGTAAGTTTGATCTTGAAACAATAAATCATGGTAAATATATTGTCTCTTTACTCAAGGGCCGAGGCCAGTGTTTTCAGACAATAACCTTGAGGACCATTTTCATGCAATGTTGAGTTTTGTCATCAATGTTAAGTTTTGTCAGCAACATTAAGTTTTGTCATGCACTTGAGGATTGGACATTTGTTTTTTAATGCAAAATTAAACGTTCAGGTTTTGTGTTTTCTGACTAATTGGGCTTTGCGACTAATATTTTCAGTAAAATCTGTCTTATAACACCAGGTGAATAATTCCAAGTAAAATTATGTTTTTCTTAGAAAAATTGAGTTTCTGGAAAAAAAATTATCAGCCCTAAATCATACATGTGTATGAATTACTGGTCCCAATTTCTGCTCATTGTTTGTTCATGCCTTTAGGCTATAATTGATTGACAACACGTGCTATGTGAATGGTATACTTTCTCAAGTCTAGTATCACTACTACTGCTAACTTCTGAAGTCAACCTATCAATGAAATGACCTTCTCACAAAGTTGTTCATGAGATGATGGAAAGATTCCAATCTACTATCTCGAATCCTTTCCTCCTGTGCAGCCTTGTTGTTCAATCATCAAAATGTAGGAAAACGATTGTTCATATGTTAGTCTTGTTAAAGTGTAACTGTGGTACATATCTAAGTGTATGTCATTCAAGATAATGTGAATAACCAAATGTAGTGAAGTTTTTGCCCAACATTTCAATCATGTTTGGCTCAGAGGATTCAAAACCACTTTCCACAGTAGGAAAAAACTTTCCCAGTCCCTTTTGTTGCCAGGTGATGCTAATGACCTCATACTAAAATTGAGTAGATTTCTGACAATGTAGCATTGTGACATTGTGAATCTCTCCATAATAATGTCACAATTCCGACATGCTCGTGATGATGGCTCTACGATAACATTAATACCGTTGAAATAGTTCAAATTAAAATCGTAAAACAAAGAATCAAGTTGTACAAGTCATACAATTTAGAATATTAGCTTGAGTATGACATAAAATTGCAAAATTATCACAGTATTCATGTTTCACTGACTTCTGAAGATCTAAGCTCTATAAACAGTTAGGAAAAGACAGCTCTCTAAATTTCAGGTAAACTAGGTCATTCTTGCTATATGGAATAGTGCATGTATCAAACAAGGCAAATTTTCCAGGGGCGACTTTATTAGGGAGCTTCTTGAAATTAGAGCATGATTGAGTTTCTTGATAGGAATGGCATATGCCGGTTATCTAAATGAGATACACCATGCCCAGTTTGGTGTTCTAATCTGGATGGAGAGGAGTTCCAATTGCCAAGTTCCCTCCATGCCATTGCAGGGTATAAGCTTCCTTTGTCTGCCGAGTTCCAAGAAGGATGCCATGGAGTTCCTAGGAGTTCCAACTCGGGACACCATGCCACTGTTTGGAATGCCTTATGCCAGTTCCCAGCATGCCCCAATTTCAAGAAGCTCCCTTACCTTGTTCTTACACCCATAAGTGTAAATTGTTGTGGGTTTTTTGTGTGTGGGTTTTTTTCAAATTTCATCTCTGAACATGCTGAAACCATTAATATTTAGAGCATTTAATACTCCTAGAGCTTCCATAGGTTTCGGCAATCCTATTTCAAAGCCTATTTCACTGTGCCTTGCCAGGTTCTATGTCCTGTATGGGTGCCCAAACTAATGAAACTATAACTCTAAAATCAGCCCCTGCCTTACTATATAACCTCCTATTTACAGAGGCAGTTTTCACAATTCTGATCAAGAACAATTCTATAGGAGTTCACTGTTAAGCTGTATGCTGGTGTATTTCAGTTATTCCTGACCCCAGAAGTCCGGTATGAAGTCAAAGATGGAGATGAGATTACATTGGCTGATGTCACGTGTCGTTACCTTCATCGGATCGAGGTTAGTTTATCGTGTAAGATTTCCACTTCCTCATGGGCACACTTGTTACATTTCATTCTTCGGCAGTTAACGAACATTACTTAATGTAATCTCCAGCAAGTATTTGGCTGGTCTCTGCGATATTGAGTTGTTTCCGACCTTTGACCTCAGGATGACGTGAAGGCTGATGACAGTGGCTCAGAGACGGGGTCTGAGTCCATGTTTCAGACGGCACCCAACTCCGAAGCTGGCCTTGATGATCGAGAGGGCACCGACGAGGATGGCCGGAGGAAGTTTATCGAGTCAACAATGCTAGTAGAAGGTGCTGATGATGATGAAAACAGTAACTTGAGTAATGCAAGCAGTGACCTCCTACAACCCACGCAGGTATAGCAGCCATACAGTATCGTAATCTCTCTGATAATCCAATCACAGAAAGTGAAATTTCTCACCATAAAATATGGGCGTGATCAAATTTATTAGGACAGGAAGTTGAGAAAATGGTTCTAAATCATGCATTGGAATACATTACGGGGTTTACTTTTCCATGGGAATCCGGGAATCCGATTCCCGTCAGCATTCCCGCAATATAATTCACGAGAATCAAACAGATCCCCATAAAATTTTAGCAATATTTATAGAAATTATAGCTTTGCATTCCCATAAATTTAGACTGCAAGAATCATTTGGATTCCCATAAATTTCAAATAAAAGCAAGGCCTGTTGATTATTTCTTCAGTATTTCCTTGAGTTTAGAGAGTGATTAAATTTATTAGAACCACTGATTGAATTTTGTGCCTCAAATTGGGGGGTGATTGAATTTTGATGGGGATTGAATTATTAGAGAGATTACCATATATGTCACTTTATCGTTGTCGCTGTATTTCTTCTATTTATTGAGATGACAAAACTTCAGGCATCTGCGGAGAGAAATTCTGCTGACAATTTACAAATTTCACTAGCTATCTTTTCAGTGTTTTGGATTAATAACACATCTATGCCACAGTATTTAGTCTCAGTTGAAATCAAGATGGGGTTTTTTTCTGCTCCTCAGTCTAAAAATACTGTTTGAAAATTTGAAAATCTATTAGAAGAAATAGGGTACTGCCAGACTTGATATTGTATGATTAACAGTTCTTTTATCCCTATTATAGTTGTTTGGTGCTGCCCTAGATATGATATTGTATGACTAACAGTTCTTTTATCCCTATTATAGTTGTTTGGTGCTGCCTTAGATATGATATTGAATGACTAACAGTTGTTTTATCCCTATTATAGTTGTTTGGTGCTGCCCTAGGTATAATATTGTATGACTAACAGTTCTTTTATCCCTATTATAGTTGTTTGGTGCTGCCCTAGATATGATATTGAATGACTAACAGTTGTTTTATCCCTATTATAGTTGTTTGGTGCTGCCCTAGGTAAGAAGGCCAGGAAGGGACGTCTAGATGAAGCTGCCACATTGAGATTTGCTGAGGACTCCGACCACAGCGATATTGATGACCAGTTCTCAAGTTAGTCAGACTAACTATTTCTAAATGTATCCGGAATGTCACAATACACCAGATTCAGTTTATCAGGAAAACGTAGATAGACTATGGTAAATTCTTGAACAATTCATTCACCCTATTGAAATTCAATGACCCCCTATATTGTGGACTAAATTCAATGACCCCCTATATTGTGGAAATTCAATGACCCCCTATATTGTGGTCTAAATTCAATGACCCCCCTATATTGTGGACTAAATTCAATGACCCCCTATATTGTGGACTCAATTCAATGACCCCCTATATTGTGTACTAAATTCAATGACCCCTTATATTGTGGACTAAATTCAATGACCCCCTATATTGTGAACTAAATTCAATGACCCCTATTTTGTGGAAATTCAATGACCCCCTATATTGTGGTCTAAATTCAATGACCCCCTATATTGTGGACTAAATTCAATGACCCCCTATATTGTGGACTCAATTCAATGACCCCCTATATTGTGGACTAAATTCAATGACCCCTTACATTGTGTACTAAATTCAATGACCCCTTATATTGTGGACTAAATTCAATGACCCCCTATATTGTGAACTAAATTCAATGACCCCCTATATTGTGGACTAAATTCAATGACCCCCTATTTTGTGGACTAAATTCAATGACCCCTTATATTGTGGACTAAATTCAATGACCCCCTATATTGTGGACTAAATTCAATGACCCCTATATTGTGGACTAAATTCAGTCACTCTGATAATTTTGATCACCATCTAAAATCAATAATATAACAAAGAAATAACGGATTATCTGCATGAATTCCCTTCATACCCTGAGACATCACTTCACACAAGTTTTGTATGCTGTACTACACTAGGGTTTGATGTATATGCTGGGATCACTCCAGGTTTATCAAAGTAACATTTGTCACATCCCTTTACCTGATTCCTGTTCTAATAACTTTTATCCACCCATTGATTTTATGGTGGAAAAGTTCACATCCTGTGGTTGAATTATTAAATGATACTATCCACCTTAATACATGTGTCTAATTCTCTTGCACAGCTATTGGCTATTTCGTCACATGCACTTCAAAATTGTATGCATAATTTGAGGTAAATTCCACGCCATGTTAAATCTAATTCTCTCATATTATATTGATTATTGACATCAGTCATTGATAACCTCTATATATCACATAGTAGTCAGCCATATTACTTCAGAGCTGCACTGAACAATCTTGTCTAAGCATACTTTCATTATTCTGGGACTATGTCTGCATCAGTTATGTCGAACTGACACAGCTTATAATACAAACTGAGAAATATACTTTTAACGTGATTCTGATACTATTCCACTCAATTATGTTTTTACACTTATCACCAGGACATTTACATCTGACTTTGAAGCATATTGATGTAATTTACAGAGAAAAGATCGCATCCCAAGAAAAATGTAACTGTAGCAGAGACTCCTGCTACAACTCGGTCTGGTCATGTGGGTAAGTGAGGTTATTGACACAGTTATGTGAATAATTTTTGGTGAACTCACTTCCATGGAATCTGAAGTCAATTATTTGGTCTTCAAAAAATGTACTAAAACACTTTGACAGGGGTCGAAATGTTAAAAAAAAATTATTTGTCTCAGGTGACAGGTGAACACATTTTTTACCTGTCTCCTCAGAATTCAACTTGAACACTAAAATATCGACCAATAAAATGTTGCACTGAAGTGGAGAAAATGTCAGTTTTCATGGTTTTCGAAGAAATCATCCAAAAAAATATATCTTGAGATAGTTTTTCTACTTAGTAGATTATTTTTTAACTTGTCTCACACAAAGTTCACTTGTCAGAGACAAGTAGACAGGTGTTATTTCGACCCCTGCTTTGATCACTTCTGTCTATTGTGTGAGAGTCACTTCTCTAGCTACATCAAAAGTAGGGCTGAAAATAAGGATTGCGCATGGTAACCTATCTACAGGTTATAATGACATTTGAGCTGGTAACTGGACCGGTTATCGGCCTTGTTGACAGTCATCTCTTTCATATTGAGGGGGACCTACATGTGACAGGTTGCTGGTTTCTGAAGGTGGTAACATGCTGACAACCTGAACAACATGTTACCCCTTATTTCCCACACTGCAAATGGGGCAGGTGGATATTACTCTTCTGAACTTACATGATGGCCAGTGGATCAACCACACGAACAATGCACTGCTAGTTATATATATAAGACTATATTTTATTCTTATTAATCCAAAACTTATCAATAGATATGAAGGAAATTGTGCTCTCTTTGTAGCCTCATTGCATCCCAGTCAGAGCCAGAAACTGATTGTTTGCTGTATTAGTATCCAGCCTGTGTAACCTGCTGTATTAGAATGTTTTACTGAGGTCTACCAATTTCTTATTTGTCTGATCATCTGTTATTTTATAGAAGACACATCAACTTTAGTATTCCCAGAGTCAGATACAGAGGAGGAAGGTGAAGAAGCTCCAGGATTACAAACATTGATCTTTGATGATGGTGAGGAATTCCTCCTTTCTTTTTCAGGCTAATGATATGCTGATACCTGATCTACAGGGGTGGGGGACATATTTGTCCAGACTAATATGGCCTAAAGGTGAACTATACCGAGGTCTAAAAACAGCTGAGAATATTGATTGTTGCATGGGTTTATTATGCCCCCCCCCCCCTCTAACTAGAGGGGGGGCATATAGCGATCGCTTTGTCCGTCCGTCTGTCTCTCCGTCCGTCCGAATTTCTTGTCCGCGCAATATCTCGGTTACTATTTGATGGACAGGATTGAAACTTGCATGGAATGTGGCCAGTGCCTCGTAGATGTGCAGCGTTGAGTTTTTTTCCGAGTTCCGGTATAATTTTCAAGAGTTATGGCCCTTTTTCTGAAATCTCTGTGAATGGGACTTGTCCGGGCTGGATCTTGGTTAATTTTGTATGGACAATTATGAAATTTGCAGGATATGTTGTCAGTGCTCTGTAGTTGTGCAGCGTGAAGTTTCTCCGCGTTTCGCATATATTTTCAAGAGTTATGGCCCTTTTTCTTCAAATTTTTGTGAATTGGGACTATTCCGGGCTGGATCTCGGTTAATATTGTATGGACAATTATGAAATTTGCAGGATATGTGGTCAGTGCCCTGTAGTTGTGCAGCGTAAAGTTTCTCCTCGTTTCGCTTATATTTTCAAGAGTTATGGCCCTTTGTTCCTGAATTCTCCGTGAATTGGGACTTGTCCGGGCTGGATCTCGGTTAATATTGTATGGACAATTATGAAATTTGCAGGATATGTTGTCAGTGCTCTGTAGTTCTGCAGCGTGAAGTTTCTCCGCGTTTCGCATATATTTTCAAGAGTTATGACAATTGGGACTTGTCCGGGCTGGATCTCGGTTAATATTGTATGGACAATTATGAAATTTGCAGGATATGTGGTCAGTGCCCTGTAGTTGTGCAGCGTGAAGTTTCTCCACATTTCGCTTATATTTTCAAGAGTTATGGCCCTTTTTTCTTCAAATCTTTGTGAATTGAGACTTGTAGGGCTGGATCTCGGTTAATATTGTATGGACAAGTATGAAATTTGCATGATATGTGGCCAGTGACCCATTGGTGTGCAGCGTGAAGTTTCTCTGCTTTCGGTTATATTTTCAAGAGTTATGGCCCTTCGTTTATCAAACCTAAGTGAATGGGATATATTTGTTTGTCCAGGCTGGATCTCCGTCCATAACCGATTTGGACCAGGAAAATGGCTAAATTATATGTTATTCTACATTCCAAAGCAGACAACATAGGTCCTGGAGTATGAAATTGCCCCAAAAAGAGTGAATTGGGTGCAAAATTCAAAGTTCACTGATCGCTTCATAATTTCACCACAATATACTCCCAAGGAATGTAGGTCTCATAACCAGGTCACATTTTCGGATTTGGCGAAAGCCCTGGTGACCATCTTGCATCGAAACATCGTATTATCACTTGTTGGTTGATACTTGGAATATGTATTATGTGAGGCATGGCAAAAAAAGTGACTGATAAAGAATTTTTATAATTATCCAAATTAGGCCTCCACCAACCAATAAACAACAGAACAATGGCAGGGCAGTGTCGGATTAAAGCGGAATGGGGGGCATACAATTGAGCAATCTCTGATTGCTTCCTTCCTGTGTTTCTCTTGCATGTGTTTTATTTGACATGTTATAAGATTTGCACACAAACCCTTTTGTGATCTGGCTGTGTCTGGCTAGGGCAACACAATTCATGCTACATCATCATTGCTTTGATGCCACTGGCAAAGCAGTGGTCGAGTGGTATAATTAAGGCACTTTGCTGGTGATCACTAGCCTCACGCCGGCATGGGTGAAAGTTTGCCAGTTACTTGCCAATGGGCGGTGGTTCTCTCCGGGTACTCCGGTTTTCTCCACCATTGAAACTGGCTATCACCATATGAGTGAAATAACCTGTGTGTGACATAAACAAAAAACTCCCTCTCCCCCCCCCCCCTCCTCCTCGACAAAGCACAATGTCACAAACTGCATCTAATCAGGGAGCAATAAGTGAGGTGGGTTCATATTGACATAGATTGCAAATTCTGACAGCATATTTCTTCCCCTGAATAAGGCACAAAACATCCCCCCAGGTCAATACTAACTTTCCACGTTTATAGTTACTCTCATTGAAACTGGAATGAAAGTAAAAGCAAATCGGAAAAAAAAATCTTTGTTGTTCACCTTTAACTGTCATAGCATTTACTGGTAAATTAACACCAAAATATACTGTATCGCCTCCCATATCTAACAATTCCTAATTTGTATGGCATGTGACAATGAACTTGGTCTTGATGGTGTCAATTGTATCACTCAGTCAAACCTCTTCACGATGATCTTCCCGAGAACCAGTTACAGTCAAACATATAGTAGAATACCTACTATCTTAGAACCAATACTTATTCATATTTCCCGAGTATAATGAGGTTATTCTATCCATCATATCATCTAGACTAATGACCGTTTTTGGAGATCCATATCATCCCCTATTCTTAATAAGATTCATTTTGTTCTCCTGTTGTTCTCAGACAAGAAAGATGACTCTGATGACAAAGAGTTTATTCTGGATGCTCCCACCCAGGCATTTGTCATGGAAAGTGACGCAGAAGGTAGGTCACAAGCTGGTCACATGACCTTACTTGTATTGCTGTGAACATGTGTACCCAAGACACTGTGCTCCTCCACACAACAGATTTATAACCAATAAATATATGGATTTATCAATAGGCATATCCTGACTCTGATGCACAGCTCGTTTAGTTATGTTCAGTCATTCTGTTAACTGTCAATCACCGTCAAAATGTACGGTAATTTCCCTATTAATTCGCGATGTAGTGATGAAACTCAGCACTCCAAAAATTGGCTACTTTCGAATTATTTTTTGAGCGAATTCTAGAAAAACGCGAGTGTTCGAATTAAATGTCGCGCCGACTTTCACGGAGAATCCAAAATGGCTGACCGCTTCGCCGTGGTCGTAGTGATCGTATTTATTACCGTGTATTAACTTTGATATCTCATCAGTTTCCATAAAATGCAGTGTATGATGTCAGAAAATCTCCTCTACCCTGATAAAGGCGTCTAATTTTATTCGAGGAAGTCGAGCATATTTATCGAGTGACAAGTTCAGCACGATCATGCAGATTTTTGAGCTGACGTCCGTAAATTCGCATCCATAATCATAACATCGTAAAAGTAGGCCAAAACATTGAACGTATTCCTTCCTTTTTGTTCAGTATTAGCTATGATCTATATTATGAAGCCTAACTGACATGGAATTGAATGAATATTCTGGAAATATAAAACTATACACATATTAGAGTATTCCATGTTCGAGTCGTTCGGTATGTCGACGTTGTTGTTGTGAACCCTGAAAATGAACCAACGGCAAATTTGTGTAGGATTGTATCACGAAGTTTTAGACAGATTAGCGCACTGTCATAGACTTTTTGGTCTTCACTTTGCATGATTTTACACACACCATCCAGGACTTGAATAAATATCCCGGACCTATGACACGAAATTAATGTTGAATTAACGGCGGATTGTACAAGAGAACCGAGTGTCAGTCGGCAATACACGTTTCGATTGGTTTGTTTCAAGTATGAGAATATCTATTACGGTACCGGTACTGTAACAGTTTACTAAAAGTAAAAGTCGAAGTATGATATCGTTCTGAATATTAATTAAATACTGGTATGTTCTCATCTCCGAAACTTTACCTAATGCCATTTAAATGTTTCTCAAATTTGTTTAGCATATAGAGTATTGGAATGGCGATAGCGATGTTTTGATTCTTAGTGTAAAAATGCGCGGTGTAATTCCAAAGAATTTTTGATTGCTGGAATTTTGGTAAGTTCGTGCATGGGTATTCGTAAGAAATATTTTCATTCACAATAAAATATTTAACAAAACCGGAAAGTCAAAGAGTAAGTCTTTATGATAACTATATTTGAACAAAACAGAGCACATGCAGAGATGATTGTTGTCGGCGCTTCACATCGCAAAATTTGTTTGTGTCCCCTGGTGGGAAAACTGACGTTTGTCAACTGTGTGATTTCCTGTCTATGTTTCATTAAACGATAGATGCAATCAAAGCCAAGATATAACAAGTTTGAATGAGGTATTGTGAAATTTACAGGACGAACAAGGGCCACACACATTAACACACAAACCCACATGAATTGCAGGCAAGCACCTAAAAGGCGCGTGGACCCCTCAGCCTGTTTTTTTTTTAGTCAAGTTGGATCAGGGCTGCATTCCGAAAAATGTATGGGCACCCAAAACTCAAATGCAACAAAAAATGAAAGTGATAGATATAATAGACTTCGTTTTCTCTCCACTGGAAACTGAAACATCTTGTCACCCCTATCCTGACTTTGGATTCTTCCATTTTATGTGGTTTTCTCTGGAGGACAAGCTGTGCTGAATGGGGAAATAGCTGGACAGGCTAAAAATAAGCTAAACACTTCATTAGCAAACTATCCCGATACTCAAAACAATGTAGCCATTGACAATTTAAATATCAAAGGAGACCTGCAGCAAATGCCATTCATGTGGAGGCTGTGGAGGCTTGGTGTTTCAGTAGGAAATTGAGGGGCACTGAGGGGGTATTACTATTATGTCGTGCGATGTGAACACATCGTTTCAAGTTTGTTTCCTATACAGTGAACCTTAATAATGATAATAATAAAAATACGGCCTCTTCCACGAACATGCTATTAGATATTGTATGTTGAGTATTATTAGAAGGGAGAAAAATCAGAGAACCTGATGAAGAATGCAGGACGAGTCGGATCGATCACTGTAATTCTGTAGGTTTGTTTACGGTCAAATATACTTACCACATGGGGTCTGCGTAAATACCTCACCTTGTCGTGTGGATAATAACACGGACGTATGGACTGTTAGGGGGAGGGAGGGGGGGAATGGAGGTTCTGAAAGAAAAAAGGAAACCCTTTCACCATTGTTTGTGATCTTCCAGGCTTGTCGATACGTTGTCATGCACAAACAAGTGATGCTCGAGAATTGTAGTCCAGATTTTTTATTTTTAGAAATTTTTATTGATCAAAATACTAAAATAAAATCAACGTTAAATGTACATCCTTCCAAAAGGCTTTTCGTGATGGCTCATTTTTGACGTCAAATAATGGTCGTTTGATTGTCCACTTCACCTGAAAATATAACGAATAGCATACAGCATACCGAACTTTAAATCGCATCTTGCTTTCCCCAAACGAAGAATTCAGTTGCTGTGAAGAAATCTGATGCAATTCACCAGCACACACGTTACAACTTGATATCTCCGCCGGAACGTCACCCGACAAAGTTTGAACTCTGCTTCCTTCCAGTGCCTCCTTTGAACACGGCCCAAGTGCCTCCCATACGAATAATACAGGGCAGGTCGGGCAGGTAAATGGGGGACAGCGAGGGGTTTAGCATATACGACGAACAAATATATTAACGTTGAAGATCTCTCAAATTTGTTACTTAAAATAATGTGTGTTTTTCAAATAAAGGAATGCTGGTTTAAAGAAAGATATTTGATATACGAACGCTGGAAACTGAAGAATGATTCAATAGCGGGCCGTGTGCAGACACTCGACCGCGTGGGGGGGACTACCGTATATATTTTTCCCGACTGCGGCGAAACGCGATCAAGTTAGGATAAAATTACAGGACTGCGGAGTTAATTGAATCAATTTTTTTCCTTATAGACTGTAAGTAATAGTAATTCAGTCTGATTATATTGTACCATTCCCTGTTGTTTCTCTGCGCTTACAAATAATAGCATACGCCGATATACTATACGGGATTCTAGTAACATATTCACTTTACTTTCATCGGCACGAACTCCGTGGCGAAAACGGGAGTGTTCGAATTTATTGTTTCACGGATATTGAAAATGCTCCCGTGTTCGTTTTATTAGGATGGACAAAATCACGACAGCGGAAAAATCGGCCGTTTTCGAATTAAATTTGGAAGGTGAATTAATAGGGAAATTACCGTATGTGAAATTCTGATCCATTTGCCTAATAATTAACTTTCATCAACTTGGAAGGGCCCACACAACTAGGGCCATTACTGTTGTAATAGATCTGATAGCAGTCTTGTAATATCTCACAATTGACTTGAAATACAGATCTGAAACTTCAATCACACATGAATTGTTTCATAGAGAATTGACTAATAGCTTGTAATTCACAATTTGTGTGTGTAAATATGCAGATGAAGAAGGTGTTGGTAAGCGAGAGTCATCTGGTCTTCTTACCGCCGCCACTCAGATGTATGGAGCAGCTATAGATGATTCGTACAGTGGAGAGACCTCCGTGGATGGTCCGACGCTGGCCTACGATGTCACCATAGATGATATGGATGATGATGATGCTGACAATCAGGTGACTAAATAAATATCTCGGAGAGAATTTTTTGAACAACTTGAGTAATTTGCAACAGTGCTCGGGCAAAAATGAATGATATATCTGTTTCCAGTTATGGATTAGGGCTATTCCAGAAAAAAAGGTATGGGGGGGGCGGATGGGCGAGTTTTTTACTACCCACCACCCATAGAAATGAATTTACTGCCACAACAAGGACCCACAGAATTCAATTATCTAGGCATCCCACCACCCATAGAAAAAAAAACAAAAAAACGGTTGGCCTCCTACGATGGTCGTTGTTGTTGTTGTTTATGGAGATCACTTCCCGGGCCAATATTTTTAATTTTTTCATTGTTCGCACGGGTCCATAAAAGTTTGTAATTTTTATATTGAAAATTCAAGGCCTTGAAAGTTAGAATTTTTTCCCGTACGTCCTTGAAAGTGCTTGAATTTTACTGTAATAGGTAAGTATGGTTGGCAGTCCAGCAAAATGGAATAAAAACTCCACTGACGATCGTTGTTTCTGTCTCCTGTTGTGTTTCCCCTTTCCATCCGTCGCTCCTGTACATATGCTCTGGCCTAAACCGTGAATTATGTTTGATATCTCTATCATCGTTCATTTAAAAGACTCAGGGCCATCCTTAAAATATGTCAGTTGGCGTAACCCGCCCTCCCCATCGAAAAGCTACCAACCCAAAAGTTTTTATCAGCCATCTGTCGCCGTAAATGTTTTTTTCTTTTTCTTCAACTTCAAGCAGTCCCTGTGTAGTTATTATCATTAAATTGTGTAGGTCGTGAATTTGTCCGCCAGAGTAAGTTTCAAGAATGAAATACAAAGAAAATATGGTCTACGAAACGAAAGAAAAATCTGCCCTCACGTTGATTTTGTTGAAAAGCGATATGCGTGTTGAAAACTTTTGTGCCTTACTTCCCTATTTTGAAAGTGAACTCTTCCAATTCGATTCGTCGGGAAGCCTTGTGGGATTACAACACCGGGTCAGTGGAAGTTTCCATTACCGCAATAGGGATGGTAGCCCGACAGTATTGCGACACGTGCCTGCAGTCAGTCGACCATATTTCCCGGCTAAATCTGTACCGCGATGCCGACGTTTGGTTCATTATCCATCAAACACGAAGTAAAAAGTGAAATGTCCAGTTTTTCAAGGATTGAAAATACATAAAAACTAAACCTCTAAATTCCTGCAATGATGATCGGGTTGTCTACAACGTCACTCGTGAGATGTCAATGTGACTGACCCAGCGAGGGTGCATATTTTATGTTCGTCCGCTCCATAAAGTTGATTCCTCGTTGATTATAAACTGGATTATCATGTTGTTGGAAACACTGACGTTTGTTATTTTATTACATGGAAACGTAGTTCTGGATTGGTGAGTGAATAAAACACCAGCATCCATGTCTGTTGACATCTCCCCGTAGCACAAATGAAATACTCAACTTCTCCCTTTCTGCAGTCAAAATGTATGAGACACATCATGCACATCCTAAGAAATGAAATAATGGCTCCCTCGACATAGGAGTTGTGCACAAACTAACTATTACGCCGAAGCCCTGACAGGGACAAGCAGAGGGAAACATTTATATCTTTGTCCTTCCATATCATCTGTTTATTAAAGAAAATGAGACATCGAAAATATCATTCAAATTGCCGTTAATTTTTCAACATGGCCAGTTGACGAGCATTTTCGCCTCCAACCTCCTGCTGGTTAGGGACTTCTGATCATAGTTCTATGATATATGGAGAATTCGCAACCACAAAAACTGAACTTTTGTATTTTATTTCTGTGTCAACGCTATAGTTAGTCACGATTTAGTTGTACAGAAATTATTCTGAGTAACATATTCACTTTACTTTCAGCGGCACGAACTCCACGACGAAAACGGGAGTGTTCGAATTTATTGTTTCACCAGTATATTGAAAATGCTCGTTTTCGTTTTATTAGGATGGAAAAAATCACGACAGGGGAAAAATCGGCCGTTTTCGAATTAAATTTGGAAGATGAATTATTAGGGTAATCTGTTCTGATATCAAAAATTGAAAACGTCTGGAAAGTGCAAATTTAACGATGAATGACTGACTTTGCCAGATTTTAAAGACTGGATAAAAAGAGCTGACGTGAACAAGGCAGCAACTGAAGTGGAAAATCGGAATAGAAATACATATGGTTTTTAATAAACCAAATTTCTTTTGCAATAAAATAACGTAATTGAGGTGAGTTTTTTTTACAGTATTAGTGAAGAAATTACGGTACTTGTGATCTGATTATTGACACAAAAGTTGAATGTCGGAAGAGACGTTTACGTAAGATAGCCCGAGATTATAGGCCGTTTAATAAATGGAATAAACCTACATTTATTCTACTATATTTTCAAATGAAGCATAGATACATCTGAAACAGATCGATCCAATTTTCAGATTAATTAAAACGTAAATTGTGGATTGATGCGGATCATGTTAGGCCAAAATATACTTGAATAAAACTGGGTAAATAGGTGAGTGTATAGCCAATAAATGACAGAACAGCTGCAGTCGAGCCATATTTCAAGCCAGAATAACGATCGGAGAGAGGTAAAAGGGAATTCTTTTTCAGGTTTGAAACATTTTTTTTTTATTTTCATGACAGTCCTGATCTCACTTTTATGAAGGCATAATACATTGACGTTGTGTTAGCTGAATATATTTTGAAGCGGGAACCGTGAACAAGCGCAAGTTTGGCCCACGTGCCATGCTATCCAAGGCTTGATCACGTGATGTTATTGCAACTCCGTATGGCGGGAAAATGTTCAACCAACACGTGGCATGTTGAAACTTTCATTCTACTGACCCCACCCAATTCTGTGAAAGTATTTTAATACATCTGTTAATCAAGGAACGAATGGATACAGTGAATTGTTAGAAAGGTCAAGCAATTCATGTTTTTCGTTTAGCCGATATTACCGGGCGGGATGAGCTCGTTCCAGCTGGGAAGATTGTATTGTCTCAGATCAGTTGGCCCTGATATGGGTCTCACATGAGTTGGCCCTGATATGGGCCTTTAAATAGTGTCAGGCGCTTGATTAATTTGCTGTTCGTTTTATTGACATAAACAGTTTGAAAAGCCCTTCCACAATATTTCCCTATGAAGAGCAATCAAGAAATTATTAGGTTTGATTCTCAATCTGAAAATGACGTAATCTGTGTTTCTTCATTAGATCGTTTATATATTTTTCCCTTTGACATCATTGGCGAAACCAGGATAGTCTTGTCGGCCGTGACAAAAATTCTGCAAGGTTTCAAGCATGTACTGCAGAGAAAATAAAGAAAATATCAGAATGTCTAAGTGACAGAATATGCTCTTGTCACGTATGTACTAATGTACGCGAATTTGTGATTTTAAATTGGCCGGGCGTCCGATGAAGCTAATCTCTTCATTGTCAGCCGATCATTGCGGTCAATTACTCGAACCTAATTTCATGGTTAAAGAGCAGGAAGAATGCATTGCTCTCCAAAGAGAGAAAATAATGATAGGAAATGCAAGAGGCAATGGATAATTCACTAAAAACGATCAAAGATGAAGAAGTCCGCCATTTAGCTTCTCGCGTCAAAAAAAGATAATTCGAACACGTCCGTTTTCCTAAAATTGGCTTGAATTGGGTACTTGAATAATCACTGTAGGACCTTGAAAAGTCATTAAATTTAATGCAAGAAAAGGCATGCGAACGCTGTTTTTTTTGCGTTTTGGTTCATCATTACCATCATTTGCTGCTGATGTCGCCAGATCAACAGGTTCGGAGTTATTCACTGTGACCGTGCCGACCGTGTCAACTGCTTTTTTGAAGCGTAAATTATGTCCTTCGTCGTTCAGATTTTTTAGTTGATCCATATCGTTGAAACCACTGCTTTGAAAATTATGCCGCCAAATTGATTGAATTTTAAACAATTCTGACGGATTTCATATTGAATTTGATGCTCAACAGTCATGACAGTCGAAAAGACCGTCAGCAAGGTCGGAAGAATATGGAAGCAAAACTTCGCCTCGGTACTCAACGGGCAGATTTGTATATATCGCCACATGCGAATATACGATCAGCTTTCACATTATTTTGTGCTAATACAATTTTTAAGGTTCTGGGAACAAATTTAATTCGTAAATCAACTTATTGCTAGTAACTTTACAAAAAAAAATGAAAAGGGGAGACAACTCTGACAAGACCACATTCTTCCAAAGAGGGCGCTTTTCACGGAGGTGACTGAATGAGACGATCAGGAACTTCCAGGAAGATACGAGGGTTGCCAGCGAGAAATTACATATACAAAAGAACAGGCAACACTTCGGGTAGTGTTTTAATAAATAAATGAATGAAAACAACGACCAGACATTGACACCATTGGTTTTATTTACCCACCACCCATAGAATCCATTTCTTTATTAATCCTACCACCCACAGAATTGGATTTCATTTTAACACGACCACCCATAGAAAAAAAAAGGCTTCCCATCCGCCCCCCCATGCCTTTTTTTCTGGAATAGCCCTTAGAAAGAATTATGGTCCGTAGGATCAAAAAAATTTATTTCAAAATAAATTTCATTCTGCATGTACCTGAAGCAGCAGCCTCAAATCGGGTAATGAACTCAATATCCACCAGGTTCACTTCAGATAACCTCATGTGGATCTCCATATGCTATTTTAACTTTGTTTCATAGCTAATGTTCATCAGTAATTGTGACTGTTGAGCGCATTTTAACTGGAAAAAAAACATGGAATCTGTCATTTTGCAGCCCTTTATGACAGTTTACCAAAGTCAAGCAATACTGACCCCGGTCAATACCTACATGGGTGAATGGGTACTGTACTGAGCTGATCAGTGTTCAAGATAATGGGAACTGAGGCAATTAGGCACTGTCGTGATTTCACTGAAAAAATGTGAAAAATGGTGTTAAATCCTACGCAATCACCCAGCTCTTTATGGCAGCTGTTGTAAAGTGTAAATCAAGTCACTTTACGGTTATAATTGGAAGTGGTCAGATTTTCAGAATTTGAGATCCACCTATCATAGAGCAGAAGTCTATGTCCTATTTGTTGGGGGGGGGGGGATGAGCAAAGTTGTTCTTAAGTTGTATGTGTAAGCATTCATTTATTTCAAGAAAAGCTTCTCTGCTCATTTGCAGTTGCCATTTTTCCCTCCCAGATTTCAGACATGGCAGCAACACAGGCATATGGTTTGGGTCCGACAGACGAAGTTGAGCCAACAATGGCATGTGATGTCAGCACAATGAAAGCTGGGAAGCAGAAAAACAGGCAGAATGATGAAAGTCCTTCAACGAATCAAACCATGGGATTTGAAACAGATCTAAATGGAAACAAAGACAACAAAGCAGTGTCCCCAAGTAAGAAGGACAGAATTCCACGAGGTAGAGGTAAAATGACCAGTCCCAGGCCTGAGGAAGAAACAGGGGCAGATAATCCCACACAAACATTTCCCTTGTCTGACCCAACTTGTGCCAAGGAAATCAGAGAAGTGGTCGAGGCATCTGAAAGCTCTACTCAGGTGATGGACATGGCAGATGAAAACAACGAAACTGAAGAGAAGACTGCTGATTTCTTCGCTGCTCCAACAATGGCATGTGACCTTGAGGACGGACCCGTAACACGAGATGGAGAGCCTCAACATGATGACAGCGAGCAGACTGGTGATGAGCCCACACAGGTGCATGAGGATGATGCCACCCAGGTGTTTGAGACTGTGGATGTGGGTAAAATAGATCGTCAGCCGAAGGGAGGTAAGGGGGATTCCACTGAGGATGATTCTACTCAGACGCTTGGCTCTGATGCTGAGTCACCAACTTCAGGAAGGCAGAAAACTCCACGTGGGAGGAGATCTGCTGTTAAGAGCAGCAAGCCAAAGGCTGCTAAAGCTGTTGTTGAACCAGATACAGTGGTTTGTGGAGATGAGGCTACTGTGGCAATTCCTGTAGACACAGAGCAGAAGAGAGGCAGGGGCAGCAGATCTAGGTCCAGAACCCGGATACAGCCATCCGAGGAGAAAGGTGAGACACTGGTGTTAAATGATGGTTCTACTGTGGCTGTTGATCCTGACGACTCGCCCAAGAGGGGAAGACGGGGATCTGGAAAGAACAGAACAGCTCCTACATCCACAGCAGTAGCAGAAACTCAACTCTTTGCTGAAGATGAGGGAAATGAGGAGGAAAGTAGAGAGGGAATTGAGGCCGAGACTCAAATGTTAGGTGCAGGACCCACTGTGGATCTAACAGAGGAGGATGAAGAGGATGAAATTGCTGAGGAGGATATAGACAGTCTAGAGGCAGAGACCCAGATGATAGGGGCAGGACCAACTATAGCTCTAACAGAGGAGGAGGAGGAGGATGTCCGAGAGGCTAGTTTAGAGGAGGCCACTCAGGCCTACGGAGCTATTGACGATATACCCACACAGGTGGTTACCTCCCCTCGCCACAAGGGTACGAAACAATCAAAAGTTAGGAGTGAAGAATTAACCCAAGCATATGGGGATGGTAATGACCTATTAGATATTGCTGCTGCCCATGGTGAAGAAGGTAAACCTCAGAAGGGCCGACGTAGTGTCCGAGGTGGGAAGGAGGATGAACTACCAGCCACGCAGGCCTATAGCATGGAAACAACATTACCATTACAGATATCGCCTATGGTAGCACCCAAATCTAAGAGGGGTAGGAAATCAAAGAAAGCAGGTGATGAATTTGAAGCGACACAGGCTTATGGCATCGAAGCAGAGCCAGCACAGATGTCGCCTAATGAGGCACCAAAATCTAAGCGAGGAAGAAAATCCAAGAAAGCAGATGAGGAAATTGAAGCAACACAGGCTTATGGTCTTGAAATAGAACCTGAACAAACTTCACCAACAAAAATAGTTGAATCCAAGAGAGGGAAGAAATCCAAAAAAGCAGAGGAGGAATTTGAAGCGACACAGGCATATGAGCTTGAGGCAGAACCGGCATTGACTTTAACCACGAAGACAATAGAATCCAGAAGAGGGAGGAAATCGGGAAAATTGGAGGAGGAAATTGAAGCGACTCGGGCATATGATCTTGAGGCAGAACCAGGGCCTTCAAAGTCCAGGCGAAGTCTGAGAAAAGTGGAAGAGTCACAGATGGAAGCTACACAAGCCTATGGGGAAAAAACCCTTGACCCACCAGAGCAAACTTCTCCACCATCGCAATCCAAGCAGGTAAAGAAAAAGAAGGTGGCAGAAGAGGAAATGGAAGCCACACAGGCTTATGGCCATGAACCAGAAATGACGTCTTCTAAATCGAGACGAAATAAAGTTAAGGAGTCTGAGATGGAGGCCACACAAGCCTATGCAGAGGAAGATAATGAATATATTGTACCACGTTCCAAGCCAATCAGTACACAACCAGTAGACAGACGGAAGTCTGGAAGGAAATCTCTTCTGAAGCCTAAAAAAGGTAACTATTGTCTTGTAATTATAGGATGTATTTGATACTGTGTTGAAGAAACATTTGATAGAAGTGGTGAACCTTTTTCCATCTTACCTTGGAATATTTAATTTCATGATATTTATGAAAGTAACACATGCTACATAAAGCACAAAATGACTTTTCAAAATTTTCAGTTTTATTGGGGTTTGATGCGTGGCTTTGCAGATGTATTCTATTCCACCTAATAAATTGGCTTCGAACTTGAATGAGATCTCGGGTAGTTCTGACAAAAAAATTATGTACGGTAATTTCCCTATTAATTCGCGATGTAGTGATGAAACACACCACTCCAAAAATTGGCTACTTTCGAATTATTTGTCGAACGAATTCCAGAAAACTCGAGTGTTCGAATTAAATGTCGCGCCGATTTTCACGGAAGATTCAAAATGGCGAACCGCTATGCCGTGGTATCTCCTCATAGTTTTCATAAAAGGCAGTGTATGATGTCAGAAAATCTCCTCCACCCTGATAAAGGCGTCTAATTTTATTCGAGGAAGTCAACCATATTTATCAAGTGACAAGTTCAGCAAGATCATGCTGATTTTTGAGCGGACGTCCGTAAATTCGCGTCCATAATAACATCGTAAAAGTAGGCCAAAACATTGAACGTATTCCTTCCTTTTTGTTCAGTATAGCTATGATCTATATTATGAAACCTAACTGACATGGAATTGAAAGAATATTCTGGAAATATAAAACTATACACATATTAGAGTATTCAATGTTCGAGTCGTTCGGTATGTCAACGTTGTTGTTGTGAACCCTGAAAATGAACCAACGGCAAATTTGTGTAGGCCTGTATCACGGAGCTTTAGACAGATAAGCGGACTGCCATAGACTTTTTGGTCTTCACTGTACATGATTTTACACACACCATCCAGGACTTGAACAAATATCGCGGACCTATGAAACGAAATGAATGTAGAATTAACGGCGGATTGTACAAGAGAACCGAGTGTCAGTCAGTCAGTTGTTTCTCTACGGTTACAAATAATAGCATACGGCGATATACTATACGACATTCTAGTAACATAGTCACTTTACTTTCATCGGCACGAACTCCGTGGCGAAAACAGGAGTGTTCGAATTTATTGTTTCACGGGTATATTGAAAATGCTCCCGTTTTCGTTTTATTAGGATGGACAAAATCACGACAGCGGAAAAATAGGCCGTTTTCGAATTAAATTTGGAAGGTGAATTAATAGGGAAATTACCGTAACCTACAAATCGAGGTGAAATTCCCTCCAATATCAACAGGACCTTCCTTGTGAAGAAATTGGAAGTTGAGTGTTCATTTATCTGCTTGAATTATAAGATAACTGATTATCATCTATCTGTTCAACAAGACTTCTTTCTTCATCATATGATCCTGTCTTCCAGTGGAAGTTAACCCTGTGGAAGTAGTAGACTCTGACAACACACCTCTCTCACCATCTGATGAGGTAAGTCTTCACTCAAATACTTCATGCTATTTACCGTCTATAAATACAAAACTAATCTCCACTGGACAACCTACCGACAACTTGTTTAAGCAGAATTCCATAGGTTGCAAGCGAGGTTTAAAACAGCTCAGCAGAGCAATAAAATTCAGACTCCACAGCAATGAAGAAGCGGTTATCCTTAAGATAGGCAAGTGTTATATACATCAGCTTGTAATATCAAAGAAGTTGGTGTGACTATGATGTTCACTTTAGATGAACTCGATAGTGATCAGAGTATTTGTATTCTTCTAACTCGGAAGTAGACTGGGAGGCATTAAATGTTTATCCTATCCATCTGTTACACTTGAAATGTATAATTAACTAGTTCTCGAGTTCCTCAAACTTTGCAGGCTTATGAAATAGGCTTCGAAGATGTGCATCTGATATGACATATTGTGAGATGAAATATGTTTTTTTGCCATCGATTACAATTGATAATCATCCAGAGTTTTGACTTGATGTTCCTAAAACTTTGCAGGCTTCTTAAATATGCTTCAAAGATGTGCATCTCCTATTTATGAGATGAAATATAAATTTTCAGCAAAATTATCAGGAGTTGTACTTCCCATTTTCCCCTATTAATTTCAGTGTACATGGCAATCTTGTATAGTCAAGTAGTCCCACAGTTTTGATTTGAAGATGTGCACCTGAATGTTTTGGACTTCAAAAACCCTTTGTCAAGAGTTGGACAGTTTTCCCTATCAGTTATGGTGTAGCAATCTTGTATAATCAACAACTTCTCGCCATGATTGTATTCATACTCCACAGGTTGTTCCAGACAGTGCAGAATCAGGGGAGGGAACTCCTTCCGCCATCCCACTGCCTCGGCATTCTCCTCATAAATCCGCTCTAGCTAGCCCAGAAAGGAGGAAACCAATCTCCCCCAAACGGGTGGTTTTTACTGGGGTGGTAAGTCTGCTTTTTATCAACATGTAGAAATTAAGACTCCTCGTGATCATAATCCACTTTGGAAATTTTGTTTCCCAAAAACATAAGTTCTCGTTTATGTGTGCACATTGTTGGTCTTCTTATGAATGCCATAATACAGCGTTCGAAATGGCGGCCTGCTATTGGCTAAAAGCAGGCCAAAATTTTGACAAAGCAGGCGATGTGGAAAATGACCTGCTAAGAAAAAAAATCTCGACCGAAAGTAGCAGGCCATAATTTTCCTGGCCATTCCTTAGTTTCCTACCTATATATAATTTTGTTTCCGTTGCACACAACGTAAATTGAATTCTTCGTGGGCGATATCATCGTACAAATACTCCACTAAAAAAATAAAATCTGCAGAACAAGGCAGTGGTCGAAAGCGGTGAATTTTTCCCGTGACTAGTTGCACAAAAATCTATCTGTCGCATGCGGAAAGTAGGATTTCATCCAGCAAAAACGATAAAATGCGATCAATTTTCGTAAATACCTTTTAGGAGTCTAGATCTATCTGAAGCAACGGACAATCCAAGAAATAATCCATTGAAAATTTATTCCAAGCCGATCTTTGGCCATTGTTGTTGGATTTCTCTGTCAACATTTCCCGCGCCAATTTCACTTCCGGTTGCTGCGCGTCAATTCATGTGCGGTGGTCCGGTGCATGCAAAAGTCGGACCTGTTACGAAACGGAATCGGACTATCTGTTGGGTTTTTTTCCAGTTGGTACTGATGGTAAATAATATTGTTGGCCTCTTTTCCTGGGCTTCTATTCACAAGCTGAAGTTTTTCTAAGCAGACATTTCAGTTAATTGATAATTCCAACGGGACTCTGGTGGCTGATTCTAATTTATTGCAATCAGCAATTTACAAGGGGAGACTTTTGATAAATATAAGTATATATAGTCCACATGATTCAGTCAACAAGGCTTTTGCAGTTCTAATTGCAGAAATTAGGGGAAATAGTTGTCTTTGACATATCAAAGTTGACATCAACTTTCCATTGGTGCTCAGTTTTAAAGAACATGTGTGCCAAATAACAAAATTAATAATAATAAATATAAAAAACGCCCACCTCATTTTTAGTTGGACAGTCAGCGAAGTTTTAGTGGAGACAGTAATACCACATACATAAAACTTCTTTTTTATTGCAATGTCTTAAAGCAGTCAAATAATTAATAATTACAGAATTCAGCATCATCATAATTTCCTCCCAAGGTCATGAGAAGCTAAAGATTAATTAACAGAGGCCTTATTGGTGGATTTGCACATGTAGAAAAAAAAAATAGCTGTCCAACTTCATAAATAGCAGGTGATGTTAGATTTGACCTGCGATTTTTTTTTCGATGGAAAAAAATAGCAGGTCATCACAAATTTCCTAATTCGGACCCTGATAATATGATTGTAAAATTACTGTTGAATGATCCTCAATCAATCTGCAATTACCTCATCAACTATTCCAATCATATTGTATGTCAAATAACCTGTTTCTCCAACATGTGAGAGACATTTTAATGACCATTGAATAAGACATGGGAAATGATTTAAATTTGTCGTGTCAATTTGCACAGTCACTTTTATCTTATAGGGGGATTCATTGGAGTCTGAGGCTGAAAAGTCTGTTGAGAAAGATGAAACAAAAGCTACCAAAGCCAAGAGGAAGAGCTCCGCCACTGTTCCAGAAAGAAGTCAAGGTGTCACATCAAGGGTATCCCGGCGATCTTTACTGAAGGTCAAGGATATGCCCACTGAGGTGGAAGGTCAGATCGAGCCAAATGTCACAGACTTAGGAATTAGTGAAGTTGTGGAGTCGAGAACTGAAAGACTGGAGGATGAAGAAATACAAATCAATAGCATTGAACAATTGGAACCTGCTTCTAGGAAAGGAAAGGGGAGCAGAGGGCCAAAATCAAAAGGCAAAACTACTGTGGCTGGTAGTGATAACACTGCGCCTTCAGCCCCAACCAGGAGGGGTAGAGGGGCAAGATCATTGTCCAGTGGAGTGGAAACATCACTGGTAGATGTCCATACTAATCAACCCACCCCTGCAGGCACAACCAGGAAAGGTAAAGGGAGACAATCAGTACCCAGTGGAGTGGATGTACAGTTGAATACTGGCAGTACTGCTATTGAAACCTCCAAAATCAAGGACAAAGTGGAAAAAGTTTCCACGGCCGATACTGATGAAATGTCAACGACTTCAACCGTGAGAGGTAGGGGTGTCAGATCAAAACACAGTATAGAACTGTCAACAGATGAACAGGCAGTAGCTTCAAAGAGTGAAGATGTTGATACCATCAAGGAAAACACTACGGCTTCTACCAGCAAGAGCAAGAGTGTCCAACCCAGTGGTAAATCAGGAACTTCTATAGAAAAGACCAGTGAACAAACTGTTGAAGAGACTGTACCTTCAAATAAGAAGGGTCGGGGCTCCAGGACAAAATCTGCAGTAGAAGACGTGTCTACAGAACCATCAAGTGTTCCAAGCACAGCCACCAGAGGAAAAGGTGCAAGATCAAAAGACAGGAATGCTAAAGTAGAAAGTGTAGAAAAGGATCCCGTGGAACCTGTACATAATACGAGAAAGGGAAGGACAACAAAGACTGCAGACACAAGTTTGGTTGAGGGGCCCAGTGGTGAAGCATTGATCACCAGGGGTGGTCGTGGAGGGGTCAAACCACAGGATGATAGTTCCAGTACAGGCAGGGCCGGGAGAGGAACAAGGGGCAGGAGAAGCACTGCTGTAACGCACGTAGATGAGGCTACTTCTGATACAGAGTCTATATCCTCTGTGGATTCAGAGACATCCACAGATGACACTGGGAGAAGGAGAGGACGAGGAAGGCCTAGGAGTATGGCAGTCACAAAAGAAGAGAAGTCAGATATGGGGCCACCACCCCCACGACCAGCTAGCCGGACCAGGGGAAATAGGAAGGGAGCCAAGGCAGCAGCTCTGGATGAGAGTGAATCTGCTGGCGGTGAGGACGTGGCCAGCACATCAGATCCTGAGACTGCTAATCCGGCAGTGAAGAAGGGGCGAGGGAGAAAGTCCATAGCCAAACCCAGTCCATCTGATGTGAGTATAAGTGACCAGTTACTAATTTTAATATGTACATTTTGCAGCCTGTGCTATTTACTACCACCAGTATCTTTCTACTGTCCAATAATTTGACTGCTTTCACACTTTGACAAGTTTGAAGGATGAGGTTTTTGGTAAGTTTGAAGGGTGAAGTATTTATTTATGCTACAGTTTTCTTCCTGCACATCCTGTCTATATGTCAACATTCTCTGGACCAGGAATATGCAGGGGCCCTCGATGGCCGAGTGGTCTAAGGCGCTTCACTGGTGACCGCTAGCCTCACACCGCTGAACCAGCATGGGTTCAAGCCCCGCTGGTGCATGTGTGAAAGCCTGCCAGTTACTTGCCGACAGGTGGTGGTTCTCTCCGTGTACTCCGGCTTCCTTCGCCATTGACAACTTGGAGGAAATTCTGGCAGGAAATTCACAAATTCACCATATGGGTGAAATAACCTTGAGTGGGACAAAAAACCAGATCCTCTTCCCCAACCCCCTCCCCCCACCTCCAAATGTATGGTAGATGGGTAGATAGTGCAGCCATTCCCTGCTTTCAGTGGAAAAGACTTATCGCATATGTCCCTAATCATTTTCCGTAGATATTGTCCTATTTTTCAATGAAGATTTTATCATGTGTTGGGTATCTCATTCTCCCTCCTCCAGAGGCACCCACCACCTACAGGTACAATGCCTCTGACTGAAATACTAAACTGGATCTGGATAATTTCGTGTATTTCAAGAACATATGTCACGCCTCTCGAAACTCACGATCTATGGTTACGAGCAATCAGAATGTCATCACTTTACAACCAACTCAAATTTACTACACAATTATTGAACAACACTCTTCCACAGAGAGTTTGCTTATTCATTTGCCAATGCAGCAAATATGATTGGTCATAACAATATCTCGGGATATAAATACAAATGGGCCTTTATCGGTAATGGCCAGACAGTCTGGGAATATGACTGGGGAAAGCTGTTGTACTTGTGATGAGGAGGTGTCTGCATGAAAATGCGACTTCTCTTAAAAATGCTAGAATTTTTATATCAACTCTTCTTCTTTTCAGGCAAAGAAGCAAAAAATGGATGTGGCCCAACCCGCCGCTTCACCAACAGCGACAAGAACCCCAGCCAAACGTAGGAGTGAGGTCCTAGAGCCACCCACCAGCTCACCCAGTCAGAGCCTACGTCGCAAGTCCATGGAGGCCAAGCCTCATATCATGTTCACGGGAGTGGTGGATGAGCAGGGACAAAAGGTGGGATACAGAAATAGATTTAAACTACTGTGTAACCTTGCTATAATGCTGTTATTGGGGAACCAAATTTTAACCACCTTATAGATTTTCAGACATATAAATGAGTTGAAATAATATGCATTTGTTAATTTGGAGGACGTAACAGCACCTGCCTTATATCAGAATCAGCGCTATAGCAAGGAACCTTATAGCGAGGCTAGACTGTACCCTTAAAAATTCTTTCACGTGTTCACGATTATTGTAAAAAATATGAAAATTTCATACATGCACAATTTCATACATGGTTTTGACCAGAACATTTACATTGGCCTGTCAAACTATTTTTTCATATTTGTATGTTGATTGTTTGAACGTAAAGATGTTATAACAATTACGGTAAATATTCTAAAGTAATTCAATCAATCTAATAACATCCAATCACTCCCCATCAGTCTAATAAATTTGATTACCTCCTAAATGTAGGAGAACTACCGTAATTCCTCTAATAATTCAATCACAGGAAGTGAAATTTCTCACAATAAAATCCTGGGGTACAAATTTATTAGAACAGGAAGTTAACAGAATGTTTCAAAATCCTGCACATAATCCATTATTTCTTCATCATTTCAAGTTTTAGAGGGTGATCAAATGAATTAGAACCACTAATTGAATATCGAATGTTCATAGGGAGATTGAATTATTAGAAGGATCACTGTACATAGTTTTCACATCAGCTCGATCTTTCATATCATTTCATCAACTTCCCATTCTAATAATTTTGATCACCCCAGTAGGTTTGTATGAGAAAATACACGTCCTGTCATAGAAGTATTGAAGAGTTTACGTCATGACTTTCATTGTGGAGTGTTTTACACTGCATGCTTACACTTAGATGTCATCCTCTATTTATTCCTGTCGACAGATAGCCAAGGACCTGGGTGGAAGCTTAGCCGACTCTGTTTATGACTGTACACATCTTGTCACTGATAAGGTATGTGAGGCTCTGATAGGATGACTTACTCAAGGCCATCCAAACAGAGAGAGTTTGTAGTCTAGATTGACTCTAAGAGTTCTATCCTGACTCAAGTTGGTGTGTGAAGTTTCTACTCCCTTTCATTTCTCCTCCCCGTTTCAGTCTTTCTCCTTACAAAGAGCAAGTCTAGGGGACATAACTCAGGAGTAGGTTGAGAGTGGCTAGTGGAGTACTGCACATGTTGGTCCTCTAAATACAGTTCCATTCTCTTGATAGAGTTTACAATGCATGCAGCAAGGAAATTACCCTGGAGTTCCAGGATTCGCATCCGAAAATGCAGTAATGTATGTCACAGATTAGTTATTTAACATAACGTGCAAGATGAACAGTGTTGTGACTGATAACACATGTAATATATCATACGCAACATGCAGTGGGTCACAAATTGGTTATACAAATGGTCACTGATGATATATGTAATATATCATATACAAAGCATGCATTGGGGCACAAATTGGTTCTACAAATTGAAACCGTTAACTTATGATATTATTTACTTGTAATATGTGTTATTTATCTATATAAAGGTGCGTCGTACAGTGAAGTTCCTGTGCTGTTTGTCCAGGGGTCTGCCTATAGTTACACCACAGTGGTTGGAGAGCTGTAGAGATGCGGGCACATTAATAGGTAACTCAACTGGATTTCTGGACTGATTCACCACACTGTATTATTTTCATGGGAGACTAAAATATATTACAATGAAATTAGTTAGATGATTCATAATAAATTGATCATATAGCCTTTTAAAGGAGATGAAGATGAAATTTAATATGCCAGATCGTCATAATCTGTTGCTGACAGATAGGTAAGCGTGGATTAATCTCAGTAAACTTTTGTCTGTACTTTCAACATGGAATTGTGTAATTGTCCTCCGCCACGAAGTGGTGGGAGGACTTGGAAATGCTAGCCGTCCGTCCTTCCGTCCGTCCGTCCTTCCGTCCGTCCTTCCGTCCGTCCTTCCCTCCGTCTTTCCGTCCGTCCGTCCGTCCCACATCTTGTGAACGCGATATCTCGAGAACAATTCAACCAATCAACTTCAAACTTGGGATGGTGCTTCACATCAGTTAGACGACCATTGGTATTGATTTTCACTGAGGTGCGTGATCCAAGATGGCTGCCATTGACCATATTGGATTCTGTCCTTCCCAGATCTAGTGAACGCAATATCTCGAGAACAATCCGACCAATCGACTTCAAACTTGAGAAGGTGTTTCACATCAGTTAGACGGCCATTGGTATTGATTTCCACTGAGGTACGTAATCCAAGATGACTGCCATTGACCATATTGGATTCCATCCATCCCACATCTTGTGAACGCGATATCTTGAGAACGATTCGACCAATCGACTACAAATTTGAGAAGGTGCTTCACATCAGTTAGACGGCCATTGGTATTGATTTTCACTGAGGTATGTAATCCAAGATGGCTGTCATTGACTATATTTGATTCCATCCGTCCCACATCTTGTGAACACGATATCTCGAGAACAATTCGACCAATTGACTTCAAACTTGGAAAGGTTCTTCGCATCAGTTAGACGGCCATTGGTATTGATTTTCACTGAGGTATGTAATCCAAGATGGCTGTCATTGACCATATTTGATTCCATCCGTCCCACATCTTGTGACCGCGATATCTCGAGAACAATTCGACCAATTGACTTCAAACTTGGAAAGGTTCTTCGCATCAGTTAGATGGCCATTGGTATTGATTTTCACTTAGGCATGTAATCTAAAATGGCTGCCATTGACCATACTGGATTCCATCCGTCCCACATCTTGTAAACGCAATATCTCGAGAACAATTTGACCAATCGACTTCAAACTTGAGAAGGTGCTTCACATCAGTTCGATGCCATTGATTTTCACTGAGGTACGTAATCCAAGATGGCTGCCATTGATCATATTGGATTCCATCTGTCCCACATCTTGTGAACGCGAAATCTCGAGAACAAGTCGACCAATCGAGATCAGACTTGGGAAGTTTCTTCACATCAATTATAGATGGCCATTGGTAATGATTTTCACTGAGTTACGTAATCCAAGATGGCTGCCATTGACCATATTGGATTCCTTCCATCTCACATCTAGTGAATGCGATATCTTGAGAACAATTCGACCAATCGACTTCAAACTTAAGAAGGAGCTTCACATCAGTTAGATGGCCATTGGTATTGATTTTCACTGAGGCACATAATCTAAGATGGCTGCCATTGACCATCTTGGATTCCATCCGTCCCGCATCTTGTGAGCATGATATCTTGAGAACAATTCAGCCAATCAACTTCAAACTTAAGAAGGTGCTTCACATCAGTTAGACGGCCATTGGTATTGATTTTCACTGAGGTATGTAATCCAAGATGGCTGTCATTGACTATATTTGATTCCATCCGTCCCACATCTTGTGAACACGATATCTCGAGAACAATTCGACCAATTGACTTCAAACTTGGAAAGGTTCTTCGCATCAGTTAGACGGCCATTGGTATTGATTTTCATTGAGGTAGTATGTAATCCAAGATAGCTGCCATTGACCATCTTGGATTTCACTCACCCATATTGTACCCAGCTGTGTTGTGAACGCGATATCTTGATCTATCCTCTCATCGATTTATAAACCTCACCATCCAGAAATCCATATACAACTACAGACTTACATTTTAGTGTTACACTACCCATTACTGCTTCCCAAACCACCTCAACTTGTCTCAACAATTCCAGATAAACGTCTCTTTCCACATACACATATCCACTTTCCAAGTTATATTTAAGGAGATATTGGAAGCGTATATGCTGTACGCTTTCAAACAGGCTACTTGGCGGAGGACCTATTAGCTACTCCGCTTGTTTCCAACTTGTAGTGTCAAATGCACAGCCTGTAGAATCTTATTCCATTGATTTATACTCTTGTTTTGTTTATTTGTTTGTGACATGACAAGGGGTCACTCACCCAATGTGATTGCAGTCAATTCTCTAAGAGAGTGATCGAATCAGAGAGGATTTCTCGTAAGGTTTTCTGTTGATTGTAATACTATATCTCTAAATATCTGTCCTGACACACCAAACAGGGAATGATAAGCATTGTGAGTTTCTGCAAGCTTTGGATACAAATTTTCATTCATAGTAAATATCAGAAAAGAACTAAATATGCAAATATTGTAATCAGTATTCAATGTCAAAACGATGATGTGAATACCTTCGCATTTCACCTTTAACACATGTTGCTACATACATGTACTGCTTACATGATACTTATTTCTCCTCTGCAGATCCAAGTCCATTCCTTGTCAAAGACAGTGCCAGTGAGAAACAACACAAGTTTACCTTACAGAAGTCCCTAGAGAAAGCCAGCACCATGTCACTATTGTCAGGCTATAGGATACATGTCACCAAATCTGTCAGACCTGATCCACCTCAGATGAAAGGTATGTGATGTGATATTGTTCCTGTTGAAGAGA
>JAVTVY010016531.1:0-69818 GCA_036873755.1 Hanleya hanleyi | reverse complement strand
AACTAATGAACCGAAAAATATCAACCCACTTGCCATCGTCGTTTAGTGTAGATGGACAATTGATATCCGATAATGAAGTCATTGCTTCGAAGTTCAATGAGTATTTCAACTCTGTCGCTGCGAAGTTAGACTCCGAAATACCAGATACTGGTGCCAACTTTAAAGATTACTTGGATAATCCTACGCCTAACAATTTTCAATTTTCTCCTGTAACTCCAACTCTTGTGAAGCAAACAATAATGAATCTTAAACCAGCATCACCGGGACTAGATGGAATTCGAACCTCTTTGGTTAAGCTTGTCTGTGACTATATATCTACACCTTTGTCCTTTATTATGAACTTGTCCTTTTCTTCCGGTATTGTTCCAGACGTCTATAAATCTGCCAAAATAACGCCAATCTTCAAATCTGGGGATCCATCTGTATTTTCAAATTACAGACCGATTTCTGTACTTCCTTGTTTCAGCAAAATATTGGAAAAGCTTTCTGTTTCCATGGTAATGGATTTCTTGGATTCTAATGATATACTATCTAACAACCAGTATGGATTTCGATCTAACCATTCCACATCTCTTGCAGCTTGCTCACTATATGATGCACTTACCACAGCCAAAGAATCAAAAAATTATAGTATAGTCACCTTCCTTGATCTATCTAAAGCTTTCGACCCCGTTAATCATGATATACTACTCTCGAAATTAAATCATTATGGTTTCAGGGGCATTTCGAATAATTGGTTTCGCAGCTACTTGTCAGGCAGAGCGCAATCCGTAACCTACAATGGAATATCTTCTTCAGCACTGCCGATTACTTGCGGCGTACCTCAAGGGTCAGTCCTTGGTCCGATCCTCTTTTTGATTTATATCAATGATCTGAGTATAGTGTCTCAAACCTACTTAAAACCATACTATTTGCAGATGACACGAGTACTATTTACTCATGCAAAAATGCTAGACAGGCTTTCCTTACCATGACACAGGAATTGGAAAAATTCTACAAGTGGTTCTGTGCAAATCGGTTATCACTAAATATTAATAAAACGAAATACATGTTAGTTAAACCAAACACCAAGCAAAAAGTGACTGATTTACCAATGTTGACTATTGCGGGAACAGAAGTTGCAATTGTCGAAAAATTTAAATTTTTAGGTATAATTTTCAACAATCGACTAAGTTGGACAGATCATATAAAGTATATCTGTAACAAGATCTCTAGAAATATAGGAGTAATTAACTGTATTAAGACCTCGATAAACAAGAAAACCCTCTATATTTTGTATTACTCTTTGATTTATCCATACATGTCTTATTGCAATATTCTCTGGGGAAATACTTATGTCACTCATTTAAATCCATTGCTTTTGCTACAGAAGAGGGCTTTACGTTTGATTACTCTATCTAAAAAACTCGAACACACAGAACCCCTATTTAAAAAGATGAACATCCTTCATATTTCTAAGTTGAATATCTACTCAACACTTCTCCTAGCACATAAAGTTTTTCATAACCCAAATCAATTGCCAAAAATTTTCCAAATCTACTTCAGAAAACAATCATCAATAAATCGTTATAACACACGTGGTTGTCGTTTCAATCTATACAGGCCATTTTACTTATCCAATGTATCATACTACACAGTCACAATAGCTGGACCACGAGAGTGGAATAAACTGCCCTCCTCGTTCAAAGAAATTTTATCCACATCTCTCTTTAAATCTAAACTCAAATCCTATCTTATCAATAACTAACCAGTTTCACAGCAGGAGTTAATTCTGACCCATGTATGACTCCGTCAACAGAAATGCCATCTTTAATCTCTTCTCAGGGATAGAACAAGCCCCATGGGGCTTTATTCCCGCCAGTATTTAATTATGTATCCAGTTCTAATATGTACATATATTTATATACGTTGGTATTGGTGAATAAACAATCAATCAATCAATCAAGGATGGCTGTCATAGTCCAGTAGTGGTGAGTGATGGCACACCTCTCCATCGAGTGCACTCTGTCGAGGACCGCTTCTGTGAACTCGTTTAGGATCTGGCGTCGCTCCTCGTTGTCGTCGCCATCTGAAAACATGGACCGAACCACTGCTCGGTAACCCGTGAGTGAATTAACCACGGTCGCATGCTGTAAAATGCGAGTCGCATAGGAACGGGTGTCCGTCATGGCTCTGAAGCCGTAGGAATGGAGGTGTAGGATCCAGAGAGACGTGTTTCATAGACCATGTCACACATGCGCGCCTAGACGTAGCTCTACGGGTGTAGTCCGTGATATGTACTATTCTGATGGGTTAGTCCAAAAAAGAGAGCAACAACAACAACAAAGATTACAGCGCCAGAGGCGCTCCTGGATCCCCTGGAAAATCTTCTCCACGTCTCATGGTATAGCTCCGGTGAGGCAGGCTCAGGCTGGTGAGGCTCAGGCAAGTAGCTCCTCTCGACTCCATCGACCCACCAGTGGCCCACCTAGACCCCCAAAACGTCTATTTCCATACACTTTGTCTACCGCGCATGCGCAGAATGACGATATTCCAACTCCACACCCAGCACATCAGATGCTCCCTCACATAGGCTTCACATTGATACCTCATACGACTCCATCGACCCACTAGTGGCCCACCTAGACCCCAAAACGGCTATTTCCATACACGTTGTCCACCGCGCATGCGCAGAATGACGATATTTCAACCCCACACCCAGCCCCCAGATGCCCCTTTACGAATGCTTCACATTGATACCTCATACGACTCCATCGATCCACTAGTGGCCCACCTAGACCCCAAAACGTCTATTTCCATACACTTTGTCTATAGATTTAATATGCATTCCTAGTACCCGTCCTCTGCATTACAAGCGTCTAGTCCGTCATTCATAATCCAGTCGTCGTCCATTAGAGAATATCCGCGTCCATAATCCAAAGACCTATTCCATTTTCCACATAACAGTATTAGCACCAAATTCAAAAAGACAATCATAGTGTACATAAACATAGGCTTGTTTCCTGCAAGAGAGAAGCGGTCAACAGTTTTCAATGATGCCGGCAAGACATCATAATGTTCCAAAAATATCAAATCCGTATCGCTGATCAGTATTCTTAATCCATAATATTCGTTGTAAGGTCGTCATCTAAAGAATGATGTATCTCAGTCACGCTTTGATTGTGACTGTTCATATGAGTACCATGAGGATCTTGAAGCACATGGGTTCATACGGCCCCTAGCCCCGGGTTAAGCGGAATTAGACACAAGCTACGAAACGTAGCGCCATAGATCTTGCACGCTACGTTCGTATTTTGCTATCAGCATGCGATATGTATCGCCAAATTTGAGAAACTTTGAGCGGAGGCGCTTGGTGGAATAGCCCTGTTTTATAAGTTTCTGCAACAATGTTTTGTGACGTTGATTAAAATCATCACATTTAACACAGGATCTAGCAAATGCTACTAAGCGAGATATGTATACGCCATATGCAGGTCCCATTGGAATATTACTATCCAGAAAGGGATAGTTTACGATGTCGAAATTGTAATCATCCCTTTTGTCATAAAGTCGACGAGAGAGAATGCCCGCTTCATTTTTATAGAGATAGAGGTCTAAATAAGATGTGCCTGTAGGGCTATCTGTAGTTTCCTTCAAATCCAGTGAAGGTGGATATATATCCTTCACTGCGTCATTTATATAGCGATTATCCACAGCGAGAAGATCGTCTATATAGCGTTTGGTGAATGAGAAGGAACGGGCTTTGAATGGATCGGTTTTTGAAAGCGCCTGCATATAGTCATATTCATAAGAGAACAGATACAGGTCGGCCAACAGGGGTGCACAATTAGTACCCATTGGAATACCTATATGCTGCTGATATATTGTGTCGCCAAATTTCACATAGATATTTTTAATGACAAATTGCCAACTCTATAAACAAAGAAACCTCCCATGAATGATATCTCTTGTATGTAGTCGAGCTAAAGAATGCTTTATGGCTTCCGACATTAATATATCCACGATCAGTTTTCTTGAACACAGATACTATTAATGAACTTAGACGGTCAATAAGGTCCTGATGAGGTATTGTAGTATAGAGTCGAGAAATCCCATGTGGATACATGTCTGTACGGTATGTGATCTTTAGCATCAAGCTCTTCCGTAAGACATTTTGAGTTTTTCAATATCCACATACATTCAACGCCAGAGTTCTTAGAAATAGTGGCGCATTACCTTCCCAAAATGCTTTTACCTCCTGAAGGGCCCTCGTCAATAGGGTTGAAAGCAGTTTGGTGGTGCAGCTTCTAGAACCAGCTATGAATCTAGCTTTGTACGGTGATTTATGCATTTTGGGAGTCCAGTATAGTTTTGGTATGTCGTTATGATTGGTTGGAAGACAAATACCTCTTTCCTGAGAAACTTTTTGTGATTGTTAAATAAATCTTCCAGAGTAAATGCAGTTTGGGAGTAAATAGACGTATTTGATGAAGATATGTCTACACTCAATTCTTTAACCAGCACCTGGTAATAGTAATATTTACAATATGACGAATTTACTCTGGAGATTTGCTAGAACTTCTTGCGAATTGAGGTTTCTCAGAACTTGTTTTGCTTGGGGAAGAGTACTTCTGTCAATATGGCGGATTGTTTCAACGACCTTGCGCTTGGTGAGGTCCAGCCAATCAGCGAGTACTGTAGGTTCAACTTTTTCTCGCTTAGACCAATCAATAACGTACTGTTCCAATGCAGACGGGACTATCTTCTGGTCGGCCTTCAGATTTATTCTTCTTGGCTCTATATATTTAGGTCCCTTCATCAGGAGTAATTTCAGATCCTTATCACTCACCACATCAAGGTCACCAGTCACAATATGTTTGCATGGTGTATAGATAAAGTTCGACGATTCACAATCACAACTATAGCCTCCTGACGTGTATAAGTTCCAGTCAAACTCCTGGACAGCATTGGAGTAATTGAATATTTTGGTGGCTATAGATTTAGTGTACTTGTATGAAATGCAAAGAGGTTCTGTGAACTTAACATAGTTTGGTACAGCGAAACTGCACAACCCAGAACAAGTCTGGGCATGCCTTGATCTCGGGGAGCCAGGTGTTCGGCACGTGAACTCACTCACGCAGACGCCAGACCAGGTGTTCACGATGCCGCAACATTGTAGCGGACGTGCAACAATGTTGCAATTCGGGGAGCCAGGTGTTCGGCACGTGACAACCCCCAGCCCAAGCAGAAATTCTGGCGGGAAAACCCCAGACAGGTCAGTACATGGCCTATCATGTTCCCACGGACCTCACCGAAAAGACACGGACGTACCCATCGCACCTCACCGAAAAAACACGAAGGTGAACGACATTGTAGGGAAAACCCCCACAGACAGGTCAGTACATGTCCTATCATGTTCACAGGTCACGCCCCATTCACGCAGACCGGAAGTGACGTCATACACATGCGCACGTGATGGGAAAAACCCCAGCCCTAACATGTCTAAACATGATCCAAGGTCAAAGGCCAGATGAAAGGATACAGGTCAACTCAAGTGCACTCATTGACCTTTGACCTCTGTCACGTGATATGCAAATTTCTGAGGTCAAAGGTCAACCTGAGGGTTAATCCTTGCTGTATACTACTACCCTGGTATATCTCAGGTACTAAAGGGCGGATCACCGACATATGCACTTCTATGGTACAGGCCCATTGGGAAACCCACTCATGAACAGTCTTCTTTACGGTATGGTGTGTAGCACCTTTTTGTCTCACGCTGTAGAATACGGTGAGTGGGATCTAGTAGCCGCTATGAGGAGACTTTCGATGAAAAGTTCTGACATCGCATGCGTGGTACATAGGCAGATCTGAGGTGGACGTTTTTGCGCCGAGGCGAATCGTCCGTGGTCCGAATGAGTCGCGTGAGGTGTCGTGTTGAAGCACTCGTTGGGGAGAGTCCGACTAGATTGGTATTTGGTGGGAATACCGTCAATGTGCGCATGCGCAGTGGAAAAAGAGCATTTGAATAGACGTTTTGGAGTAGAGATGTACCATCCACGTCCCGAATGAATCGTGTGGGGTGTCATATGAAAGCACTCGTGGGGGAGAATCCGCGTGGTGGAACTGTCGCCAATCTGCGCATGCGCAGTGGGAAAAGATGCATTTGCATGGACGTTTTGGGGTAGAGATGGACCATCCGTGGTCCGAATGAGTCGTTTGGGGTATCCTATTGAAGAACTCATGGGGAAGCGTCTAACTGGACTGGCGTATAGTGGAAATACCGTCAAACTGCGCATGCGCAGTAGAACAAGGAACGTTTTGGAGCAGAGAACAACCGTGTCGTGTGGGGTGTCATATTGACTCACTCGTGGAGTAGATTCAGATTGGGAGTGATATGCGCCTGCGCCCTCGAGGTGTAGCATGGAAAGAGCAGTTTCGGAAGTGCAAAAGAGCGCGTTTGGGGAAAGGGAGCCATTTGGGGTAGAATTACCTCAGTGTATGTGTGTAGTGTGTGGCGGAGGAGGTGGGTGAGGTGAAGGAGAAAGAGGAGGACTGGAGTGAGGGAGTGCGTGCGTGCGTACGTTCCTGCGCGCGTGCGGGTGTTTGTGTGGGTGTGTATGGTCTTATTCACCGGCGTTAGGGCTTTACTGCGTGAAGTCGGGCGTTGGATGCGTTAAGGCAGGGTGTTATGACGGTGGGTCCCATAATTCGCCCTTAAAACGGGTTCCAACCCTTTCAAACCAGCCTAAATCGGTTCCATTGTGTATGGGTATAGCTTCTCTATTCTACATGGCGAGAGCCCATTTGGACCAGAGATAGTCCCTAGATCGCCCAAACATGTCCCTGCGCACCTCTAACGTGCCCTCTTTCGTTACTACTGCCGGACTGCGCATGCCTAGCATGATGACTTTTCCCATTCAAACTACCCTAACCGTAGTCTACACACCGAGCGCTTGCTTATGACACCCACCCTGAACGACCCATTCGGACCAAGGATGGTCCATCTCTACCCCAGAACGTCCATTCAAATACCCTTTTCCCACTATTCTTTGTCTGCGCGTGTGCAGATTGATGGCATTTCTACGACACACCAGCCCAGTCGGGCTTTGCCCCGAGAGCGCTTCACTATGACACCTCATATGACCCATTCGGACTACGAATGGTCCACCTCGACCCCAAAACGTCCACCTCAGATCTGCCTGTGCATCACGCATGGGCTGTCAGAACTTCTCAGCAAAAGTCAACCCATGGCCTCGAGACCCCTGTCATCGTATTCTACAGCGTGAGACAGAAAAAGTAAGACGCCACACTCCTTACCGTACAGAAAAATGAGTGGGTTCCCCATTGGGTCTATTAGGTCCCAACTATATATACCCGCCCATATGTGACGTCATCCTTCCCCATTTACAGCCACAAAACTTCCTCCCTCAAAAATGCTGAGAGATTTACTCTTCCCCTGATACTGATCAACTAGGACCACGGATGGCTCACCCAGACTCGGCCAAAGCGGTCACCTCAGGCCTACCTAGCGAGTATGCATGCGCACAAAGACACGACAACCCTCTCGTCCTATTCTACAGCGTAAGCCAAATCGTACAAGTACCCTCACCCTATAATTCAGTCTACAAAAAAATATTTGGCCAAAACTACCCCAAAACTCCAACTCAAAGGTTATTCCTCTACTAATTTCCGACTGCGCATGCGCAGAATGAACGTTCAAAATCACCACCTCCTACAACACGAGAGCTCCACACCATACACGCTCCATTTGAACCACGGATAACCCACAACTTGCTGAAAACCCCACCTCAAACGCACTTTTCTTGTACTCTAGAACTGCGCATGCGCAGATTGACATAACTTCCACTAAAAGTCAGGACAGATTCTACCCCACGAGCGCTTCAATATGACACCCTGCACAGCCAATTTGCTATACAGGTGACCCATATAAACCCGAAGCGTCTTCCTGGCGATTGCGCATGCTTATGATAATTTTTTAGCGAAAGTCAACCAACGGTCCCGAGATCCTTCCGATCGTACCTAATAGCGTTAGACAAAATGAAGAAATACCCACAACCTGTAGTTTGGTCCACATAAAAAATGAACACATCTGTCGCAATCTCTCACATCAAACGCCATTTTTTCTACTCTTTTTCGACTGCGCATGTGCATATTGATGGGATTTCAAGTAAAACCCAATTCCGAGTCTGCTCCACGAGAGGATCAAATGAAACCCTGCATGGTCCACTTGGATCATGGATAACTCACCCATACCACAAAACTTCCACCCCAGGACTTACTGACGATTGCGCATGCGCCACATAACTCTCCAGCCAAAGTCAACCAACGGTCCGAAAGACCACTCCCATCATACATTACAGCACGAGACAGAATAATACAATACCCATTTCATTTTTCCGAATTTTTCCCGGAATCCTAGTTTTGCATCCATCGCGCATTTTGACGTGATTGCTTAGCGTTATTTTCCCACTTCGATGATGTTTGAAAACATGTTGAGACTCGCCTAATTGATGACGTCGGGGCAATCCCCAAACAAGTTCCGAATTCCGACTTGTCCTGGCGTCATGCTATGCATATAACTTTGTAATGACTGGGGAGTACTAACGGTAGGATTGACCTCTAACAAAGGTCAATTAAACTTGACCTCAGGAAGTTACCGGATATTAAGGCGCGAAGAGAAAGCAGAGCAAAAATGTAGGTCACGTTGACCTACTTGCGGTCTAAATGGCCAAAACAGGGGGATCTAACTCCGTAAGTAGGTGAATGTGACCGATTCACGCTTTGACTACTATTATGGTTTTTCAATATACAGCGTCTTCAAAAACTTCAAAATAATTGAAAATTATTATTTAAGGGTAGCCTCCAATACAATAGTTTCCCCCAAAAACATATGAATGTAAGAAAGTATGAAAAGCGGTCCACGGCTAAATGAGACCCATATCATCTTCTCCGAGAAAATTTATTAAACAAGATCATATGGTTATTTCTCTTGTAGATAGATAAAAGAAACACATGAAGTCAGCTATTTATCGGGGTAACTTTTTTTAATATCACACAAAATATCGGTATGAACAATCAACGTGAGAAACAAAAACTCAACAAATATTGCACTATTCGCTGTCTTGCTGTATAAGCACTATTGCCTTCTATCCAGTCCAAATAAATGTCACGGATTTTTTTGTCGACCACATGAGATTACATTCACCGAAAGTAGAGGGTGAGTGCTATCTGTATGGCTGGCTGATATAAATGTCGTGAAGAGGCACTGAAATATGATCTTTTCGTGAAAGTACAACTGTTCAACTGCACAAGTATGTTTGGAATTGGATATATCCTCTTTCATTATCCCGACATCTAAATATTTTCTACAGTTTCTCACCAAATGGCTCAGTTGAAAACTTCCGTGGTTCATCATCTCTCAGTCTAGAGTACCCGTACACAATATGGAAAGTAGACCCACTCATATGTAGTTCGATTTCTTCCACTTGTTGCCATTTTTCTTGTAGTTTTTCACCAAGGTGGCCATTGTTGCCATCGCTTCCAGAAGGCCCTCGCCCTTTGTTGCGCATGTCCCTTGAACGCACCAATAGCGGTCTTTGATCGTACCCAAGCTCAAGCTATCAGCAATCTGAGAAGTCGTCAAAACACCTGGATTGAAACAAGTTTAAAACATGTTATACAACTTTAGAAAATCTGTATTATTATTAACAACAAAAATATGTATACATGGTTATAAACAATATACAATTATTGCATGTTATAGAGTGGGACATCACGATTTGTCAGCTCGAGACAAGAATACATCACTTGTCGAGAGCTGACAAATCGTGATGTCCCACTCTATAACATGCAATAGTTGTTTTATTATACCGAATGTCATATTTGAATAACATGGGACTTTATAATCATGTGAATGAGGATGGTACGGTGAAATAAGCATATCGTGTTCAACACTGCGCGGACCGTTGTTGATTTCAAAACGCCGTGTCAAGAGCAACTGTTCGACCTCGGCTTGTTTGTCGACTCAATCGCATAATTTGGAAGAGTAACGTTCTCGGTGATCTTACGTACCTTTTCAAAAGATGTCAAATTTATTCCATTCAATTATCAAATCACATTCACCAATTTCTATCACCAACGGGCCGACGTATACACATCGGGCCGACATATACACATCAATCTTCCATTTGCGTACACTTCGCCATCCATAAGATGGCTTGCGAATCGTGAGTCTCCATTATTGCGGAGCGATATCCGGTATATTACGGGATTCTGTTCGGCCTTCATCCGGCAGAGAACAGACTCGAGAAATCTGATAAATTACAGGTTTTCAAACCACTTGGGAAACAGATATAGGCTAGGCTTACAAAATATATAGGTATGAATAACTTTCGTATCACCCAAGAGGTGTGGTAGATCTGTAATTTTCAACAAGTAGGGCATCACATGATTCGAAAATGGCGAGTTACGTTGGGGTTACGTCGGTAGACTTTAGCTGATTGGCTGACGAAGTCACGTGGTATTGATTTCTGGAAATTCCCTCTCGCACTTGCCGAAAGTAGGCTGTAAATGGATACACACGATCCCAGGGTCAGTCTTACCGCGTATAGATGACCGAGATGGTTACAGGTTGATCAAGCTTCGTTTCGGGGAGTATGTTGGCGCGCGCGCTATGGGAGGCAACTCTAGCTTGGTCCGACAGATGTCGCCGCGGAATAAATGTCATGTCCAACGCTCTGCCGTGGTACATGACATTTATTCAACGGTAAGGCAAGATATGACTGCATCATCACTGAACATCACGATTTGTAGAATGACACGTGACAGGCTGTCAACCAATGAAAACATTACGAATTTACATGAGGTATAATAATTACATTTGCCATTACTATCATTAATAGCAATATTATTAAATTTATTTCCGGGTACAATTACTTATACCTTGGCCAGATTATACTATAGTGTCCATAGTTAAAAGAATGTAACTCGCGGAATTGAGGTGGTTCGTCTATAACAACCTTAAAATGTGAAATATTAAGAGTGGGAATCCCAGAAGATTAAGGCAATGACCGTCGACGATGGATGTCTAATCTTGCAAGGAATAGTCGTTGAGGATGGAATTATATCTAATCTTGCAAGGAATAGTCGTTGAGGATGGATATCTAATCTTTCAAGGAATAGTCGTTGAGGATGGATAGCTAATATTGCAAGTAATTGTCGTTGAGGATGGATATCTGATCTTTCAAGGAATAGTCGTTGAGGATGGATAGCTAATATTGCAAGTAATAGTCGCTCAGGATGGATATCTAATCTTGCAAGGAACAGTCGTTGAGGATGGATAGCTAATCTTGCAAGGAATAGTTGTTGAAGATGGATAGCTAATATTGCAAGGAATAGTCGTTGAGGATGGGTATCTAATCCTGCAAGGAATAGTCGATGAGGATGGGTATCTAATCCTGCAAGGAATAGTCGTTGAGGATGGATATCTAATCCTGCAAGGAACAGTCGTTGAGGATGGATATCTAATCCTGCAGGGAACAGTCGTTGAGGATGGATATCTAATCCTGCAAGGAACAGTCGTTGAGGATGGATATCTAATCCTGCAAGGAACAGTCGTTGAGGATGGATATCTAATCCTGCAAGGAACAGTCGTTGAGGATGGATATCTAATCCTGCAAGGAATAGTCGATGAGGATGGATATCTAATCCTGCAAGGAATAGTTGTTGAAGATGGATAGCTAATATTGCAAGGAATAGTCGTTGAGGATGGGTATCTAATCCTGCAAGGAACAGTCGTTGAGGATGGATATCTAATCCTGCAAGGAACAGTCGTTGAGGATGGATATCTAATCCTGCAAGGAACAGTCGTTGAGGATGGATATCTAATCCTGCAAGGAATAGTCGATGAGGATGGATATCTAATCCTGCAAGGAATAGTTGTTGAAGATGGATAGCTAATATTGCAAGGAATAGTCGTTGAGGATGGGTATCTAATCTTGCAAGGAATAGTCGTTGAGGATGGGTATCTAATCTTGCAAGGAATAGTCGTTGAGGATGGGTATCTAATCTTGCAAGGAATAGTCGTTGAGGATGGATATCTAATCTTGCAAGGAATAGTCGTTGAGGATGGATATCTAATCTTGCAAGGAATAGTTGTTGCAAGGGATGGATATCTAATCCTGCAAGGAATCTTGCAAGGAATAGTCGTTGAGGATGGATAGCTAATATTGCAAGGATTATTTAGTATACATACCTTATCTAATCTTGCAAGGAATAGTCACGATTAATGGAATCCCTTTCAGGTCTTCATATTTACACATGCGCATTATCTCCTCTTGCAAGGAATAGTCGTTGAGGATGTCGGATCTGTCACCACGGAATAGTACCTGAGGAGAACAGATCTAAATATAGAACAATAGTCGTTGAGGATGGGTATCTAATCTTGCAAGGAATAGTCGTTGAGGAAATATTATAGGGTCTCAAGTCTAATATTGTCAAATATGGGTAATAAAATACAATCGAAACTTGAGTTCGATTGTACCGGAATAATCTTGTCTCAAACAAGGAATGAAACCCAAACTGTCTGTTTCATGTTCCGGTTATGATTGCAGGTAGACAAACATACCATGATCCCTTGAAGTACATGCTCCACAGTTTTCTGATGTCCACCGACATCCCACACGGTAAAAGACGTTTTCACAAACGGTCACTGTTTCCACGTTAAATCCCACAGTAGGCACTGTCTGGATATTGTCATCATCCAACTTAATCTTGTATAAAATTGTCGTTTTGCCTAAAGAATAGAGGATTAGATGCATTAGTACGTCGGTTAAATTACGAATATAATTACTATAATTATATTTTGTATAACTTGTAAAATAATATTTTAGCATGGAAGTTAAGGATAAATTAACAAAAAAAAATTCTGGAACTACGCAAGACTGTCTCAGGCAAATCTCAGACAAATTTACCTGCTGAATCAAGTCCAACCATAATTAGTCTGGCAGGAGAAAGGTGAAGTTCTCCGAATATATCATGCAGTCTGGAGAAAATCTTGCCCATCGTTGACAAACTGGTAATGGTAGGGACGGAATGGGGATGATCTGTAGGCCTACTGACGGGCGATGAACGTGCTTTGATATTGAACCTCATAACTGTCTGCCTTATTTATAATGTTAGACAGGTCATCAGAAGTATGACGCGGGACGTCGCCGCCAGTCTGTCTGGAGCTCCCTTGGAGTGGTCAAGAGACCACCTGCCAACACTGGTCAGTGATTGGTCAACAGGGTTAGTATTGTGTCTTCTCCTGGCCTGGTCCTCGCTCGTTCATAAGTGTGTTTGTTTAGTAAGGGACATCAATGTTACCTTCGTCATGTAATGCGGTAAGCCCTTTAGCGATCTTATATACCCAAGCTAATTACATTAAGACAATAATCACACGTAAAGTTGATAGTAAACATTAACAAAATGCTACATTTCGATATGTTGTGTATGTATATTTACTATGAAATTGATATTTTTATTTATGCGCAGTTTTGTGCAGCAAAAGTAGAAGTCAAAAGTGCAATTTAGGAAAATTGTGTGACTGTCACCAGAGCAACCATTGTGACTCTTATAACATATTCTGGTCGGGCTTTATCAAAACAATTAAGTGTAGATAGTTCTACTTTCCTGGACTTAGAGGATAACAAAACTATTTATGATACAGCGGAATCATCCCCACTCTCCGGCCCTTTGAGTTCCATCAGGCTTCTCCCAGGCCAGATAGCGGTCACAGATAGATAGATAAGATAAGATAAGACTTTATTTTCTCCTTATGCCCGAAGGCTAATGGCTCAGCATGTTAAAACAAATAAATATTTTCAAATACATATATAAAGATTTCCAGGATATACCTATAAGTTGTTGAGGATAGAGGGCCTATCATTTGGCCGCAGGGGAGACATAATATAAACATATACATGTATAAACTACGAGTCTTTCAAAAGCATTCGTGTACATATCTCGCTACACTGTTTACTACTGCTTGGATGGTTGTACTCATTATCCATCTAAATAGGGAAATAGTATCATCAAATAGACTTAATAAATATGGTCCGATACAGTTAAAGAGTTTATCTCTCTGGGGTTGGAATCTCGTGCATTGCAGGAGAAAGTGCTTCTCTTTCTCGACAACCTTACAGGTGAGACAGGGCCGTTATTCACGAGGTATTCATTTGGTATAGAAAAAAATGCATCCTCACCTCCGAGGATTTCTTTAAAGGTACTCTAAGTCTCCAGTTTACAATATTCAGAGATCTTAATTCTCCAGAGTGTAACAAATATATTAAAGTTTTCCGAATAAAGTTTAGGGCTGGTTTGGGGGAATTACCACCTTGATTCTCCCTCAGATATGCACACCAGTCGCAGAGGTTTTATGAAATCAACATAAGTATGTTAATTCAACGCATTCTCGTCAACTGTTTTACTAAATGTTGATGATTCATTTTTTTAATAATAAACTTCATGGTAATACCTGTCATTTAACATGTTTGATAGTTCAATACATATACTGAACAAAATTGTGTTGAGTTTAGCACCAGAATTATGTTGAAAATAACAAAGTTGTGTTAGACACAACACGAATTTGTTTTGAAATCAATACGATTTCGTGTTGATTTCAACACAAAAGTGATCTTGCTTCAAACTAATCTGTTTGTGATGAATCCATTTTAACTGATAGGTTGTAAATGGATCAGAGTCACGATCCGCGCATAACAGACCTGGGTCCCCCCGCGCATAACAGACCTGGGTCCCCCCGCGCATAACAGACCTGGGTCCCCCGGAGAATGTATGAGCTGATATAATTCTCAATCGTTCTCTCCCACTATACATGTACGTTGGAAACTAGAACGAGTTAAAATAAATATTTCTGAAGTGTAAATGGAACATTATCGACTCTTTAGTTTTGATCAGTTGTTTGTTTTGTTTAACTCTAGAAATGTTAGACATATAAATCAGAGAATAATACTTTTTAAATTAGATTTTATCCCAATTTGACCGACAAAGATTAACTCGGCCCCATGCTAGCGGTTGAATGCTCGGGCTTTTACCCATTAACAACATAAAGTAGCTTATATGGTAAACAAGAGGTGTATACATCCACTAATTATATGCAGATTTTTACACCATCACACCCTCATTGATTTGATGTCCGCACATATACAACATACACACAAATCTGTATGTGGTGTGTTTTTCTTGGGTTGAAGACGATGAAGTTATTATATATGATGATGCGTAGATAATCATATACGGTCATTTTATTTTACTTCAGTAAATGGCTAAGTATACCAATATATTGTATAACTATAGATATTGCGAAATGTTAACATCAATATATGCCAGCAAAAGTGAAATGTAAGTTCTGATGGCATCATCGTTAGCCCGATATTTTATACAGGGTTCATACGAGTCCTGGATTTCCATGATTTCCTTAAATTCGGAGAAAATAAATTCCAGAACCTGGAAATCCTTGAATTCTGACAATATTTGTAAAGAGTCCAGAAAACGTCCTCGAATTTTATTGTCCCCCCCCCAAATATATATCCGCCACAATTAATTAATGGCATTTCTTTCTAACAAACTGAATTTATTCTTCGATCTAGTCAGATCTGTATGTAACGTGATAGTTTAAATACATATTCATTTCATTCTAATATACATTGTTGAATTTGCTGAGTGAAACATGGTAAAAAGTGTTAAAAAAATGTCCAGAAAAATTCAGTTAAAGGTCCTGGAAAAGGGTTGTATGCACCTGGAAAAGTCCTGGAATTTTGTCTTTCACAAAGGGTAGGAACCTTGTTTATAATAGTGGGCCCGATAATTTTATAATAATAAAATCGCTGTTCATAAACTTAGGTTCTTCTGCTGACTTATCATTGTGGTTTCATGTTGAGCTTATCTCCATACCTATTATGGGGAAATTCAAAAATGGTGTCCTATATCAGTAATTCCTCCCTCATTCAGGAAATGATATAGCAACAAAAATTCTACCTTGCGAGTTGAACAGTATTCTTTGTAATCTTTTCAAGAAATGGAATGGGAAGATTTTGGAATGTGTTATGAACACATTTAAATATAAACAGTTTGGTGGGTTGTCGTACCAGACATTTACAAAATTATAGATAAGATAAGATTTATTGACCTAAAATTATACCCGCAGGGGGTTAAAAAAACGTGAATACAAACAGTTTCAGACATACATGTAGAAGACAGACACGGATGACGGACAATACAAAACAATATACAAGACAAATTTACATTAAAATGTGCACAATAAGCGCTCACAAATCTATGGGACTGGCACTGTGACCTGGGGACTGGTAGTCTTCAATGCACAGCCACGTTTAAATAGGGTATATTGTATGCTATATAAGGAAAATTTTTAACCATCTTTTAACTGGAAAGAGTCGTAAACAAAATGGGCTGTTACCAAATATGAGTGTTTGGTATATAGTACCAGTACATACGAGGCAGCTATTTGGGGAACATCGGAGTATTCATGTATTAATGCTGCACAACATAGAGCTGAGCGATATTTTCTAGGTGTCGGTAAATATGCTCCCAATTCTGGTGTAAATGGGGATATGGGTCGGAAACTGATGAATGTTAGATGTTGGAAAGTTCTGGTTGGCCAATGGATGCGATGTACGGCTATATAAACTGAAAGGAAAAATTGGAAAATATTCCATTGGGCATTTAATCAATCTAATCATAAATGTAAAAATTGGAGTTATAGAGTTACTCAGTCTTTGTTTGATATTGAATGCGTTCGTTTTGGGAATATACATGAACAGTACGATAGAAAATTTGTAATAAATGTTATAGAATCAAAACTGATGAAAAGGTTTCTAAGGAAATGGTCCGATAGATTAACAATAGATAACGACAAGCGTAGAACCTATAAGAAGTTTAAATCTGAATTTGGAGCTGAGCATAATACGCCACAATGATAATGTCTATAAGAAACACAGAAGTGTACTGGCCACGTTTAGACTTGGTGTTGCACCGATAACGCTAGAAACGGGAACATATGAAAAAAGGGTAGGAGACAGCCTATGTCCAATATGTCGCAATTCTGTTGAAGATGAAGTTCATGTACTCATTGAATGCCCAGCTTATGACGATTTCAGATTTTCGAGATGTATGCCCTACTGGGTGATGTGATGCATACGATATCTAATGATGATATACTGTCCACAATGATGATATACTGTCCACTATGTTAGCAAACCAAGAGTTTACAATCTTAGAGAGGCGTAACCACCTCTTCTATAATTCAAGGTAACATTTGTTACATATCAGTAATGTCTGATAATAATCTTGAATATATCTAACAACTTTCGTGTAATGTCTGATATGTTAATTCATATATCTCTCATAACTCAGTATTGAGTGGTGTGTGTATCCAATTGTTTTGTCAGTGTTTTTGGTCTTTATCTCAATGAATAATTGTTGTTCTTTGCGATTGTATTTACAATGAATATACCGTACTCGGAAAGTTATATTATTTTGGATCAAAGATTACACGCGTGAGAAACTACCAATTCCACGCACCTAATTGTGGTCTTTGTTGTCCTTATAGAGCCACAAAGATCCGATAAGACAAACGAAGGAAGTAGATTACTCATGGATCTACCGAATTGAATTCGTTGATAAAAATACCTTAACATTCGGAATCAAGAATACATTAATGGAGTTACAAGGATTATTTTTGCTTAACAGGGAATTTGTATGACGTATCTAACCTATTCTAATATATAATATGATTAAGAATTTCACAGGAAATGTTTATATATAGGGTGTTTTGGACACCTTCGTCCGTCATATGTCAATTCAAATAGAAAAGGCATAACCGATCACATTTTGGACGATATAACTCATAAATTAATATTCCATTCACGTGTCATAATCATAACGTACGAATTTGACCAAATATGTAATATTTAGTCCACAGTGTCGGGCTCGAGGAAATAACCCGAAAATCTTGCATTCTATAAAACTCATTTTCTTGATTCTTCCTCGTGCAGACATAATTCTCTCCACACCCTCATGTTCTCATGGTATCGTCAAATGAAGTCTGCCATTGTTGCCTAATTTGTGGCTAATCACCATGAAATTTGGAGAATATATCTCCAAATCCAAAATTGAAATGGTCTCTTGTCAGTTTATATATATATATGTTTTTTTTATTCACACCCCCTTGTTATATGTACAATTCAAATTGTCTGGACCCCCCTAAAAAGTTTGAAATATAAATTAGCTAATTAGACTGTGAATTGAAGAACATTTTTAAGAAGCAGTGTTTATGTTACATTCAATGTTTACTGGATCAAACGAAGATAAAAGCAATGACATGCTGTTAGGACTGAATTAACACTCAGCTATAGTATGAATCAGTAGTCCAATAAAAACAGCAATGGCTTATATTATCATAGACATGGGGTGTTGCCTCATGTTTGCACAATAAATAAAGTTCTTTCTTCTGTATATTTCTCACACCATCCCACTCTCATATGTTTAGTTTTCTTATACCATAAAAGAAATATCCACAGGGGGTGGGGGGGGGTACATGGGGAGAGGGGAAAAAGAGGCACATTTTGAACATTTTGAAAATAATATCTAGTATACTTGAATAATATACGGAAAATCATTCCACACAAATTTATCTGCTGGAAAAGGAATAAGGAATAGTTTGTAGAGGAGCCTCATTTATACTCACAACAGTAGAACAATATACGGTTCGTATCTCCTATAGTATATGGTTCATCCATGAAGCCCACAGTATTCGGTTCATCTATTTAGCCTACACTATAACACTACACGATTTGAAAGATTTTCTTGTTGATTTCTTTCTTGAGATGAATATTATAAATATTTAATTCATTTAATTACAAAAATGCTTTTCTGGATAGGCCTACTATTTGCTTAACTCGATCAAATCTAGATTCGACCATGGAGTTAAAAATCTCCATGATTAGACTGACCCCATGTCATCACATTGCATATTATTGTTGATACGGGGAGAGGGTTCGTCTGTGAACATGATGGTTGTCTGTTTCTCTGGATGTTCACACGTTTACACCCTCATGTTTGATATTCTCACTTTATACAAGATAAACATCAATCTACAGGTGGTATACTTTGTGTCAGTCTAAGACTGATCTACAATAGTATCGGGACGGTAAACGACAATTGTTTAAATATGGTTAAATATATATATATGTGTGTCTACACTTAGCCCGTATAAACATCGGCTGACATCTAATTCACTGAGGCTGTTGTTTATGGTGTTCCATTTGGGCCAATTTGATCTCGCGCGTCGACTTGCAAAAGTCGACGCACGACGCGCGACGCGAAAAGTCGACGTCGTGTTTTGAAACGCGACGTCGCCCTTTCCGCCGCGCGTCGCGCGTCGACTTTTACAATGTTAAAGACATAGGCCAAAACTCGACGTCGTGTTTCAAAAATCGACGTCGACTTTTGCCCTATCTCCTAACATTGTAAAAGTCGACGCGCGACGCGCGACGGAGAGGGCGACGTCGCCTTTCAAAACGCGACGTCGACTTTTTCCGTCGCGTGTCGCCTTTTGGTTTACAAAAATGCGCATGTCTGGGGAGCATGTATTCCATATTGTTCACGAGACACAATAAATTATCAATCAAATTATCAATTGAAGTTTGCCACTATACGTTGTACGTACGTATTATATAAAATTCACAATCTTTGTTAACTTTCTTCTTTTATGTAAAGGTGTATGTGTGTTTGTACTGTGGTGTGTTGTATTATGGCATATTTCACCGTACTTTATGGTATGGTATTGTTTAGAATTGTATTGTTTTGTAATGTATTGAGTTATAATATGTTGAATTGGTATTATGGTATTATTTTGCATTTTATTGTATTGTACGTATCATATAGTCTTGTTCTGTCTCGTATTGTTTCGTTGTATTGTGATTTGGGGTGTTAATTTCGAACGAAAAAAAAAATGTTCACATCTGTGATTCCCGAACCTTGTACCTTCTGACCGGTGTTGGTAATTTGCTGAGAATTTACTGCAAGAATGGCAAGATATTTAACATACATGGAGACTATGTACCACATAATTTATTTGTTTCGCTGTCAGATATGTTATATTGCTGATTAATTTTCGAACACTGGTACCTGTGTTCCACAAAATCCACACCCCTCCATCGCGAGGACAATACGCATCTATTGTGTTCATATTTCGTCGGACTAATACGTAAAATAAATTCAAGTTTCCAATAATGAACCAAAAGCTTATGTAAATAACAGTTTTGCAGGAGTAACAGTAACGACTGGAAAACAGAGAAAAACTAATTAACAGCTTGTGTAGCTCAAAGGAAATGTGGGATCTTACTGTTTTCCGGCCGAAAACGAAAGTTAAATGACCCCACACCTCACCTTTACTTTGACAGCATATCATGCATATAGTCACTTGTCTAAAATGGCAGAAAACAAAGCCCGACTATTAAAAAGGGTTGTATGATTCGAGATAAAATGCAACGTGGCGCGTTTTAACAGCTAGGAGACATTCATCAGGATGTCTCCAGAATGTAAGATCTCACAGTTCCATTGAACTACACAAGCGATTAATTATTTTCCCTCTGTTTTCCAGTCGTTACTGTTAATCCTGCATACTAGTTACTTACATACGCTTTTGTTCATTATTGGAAACTTGAATTTAATTTACGTATTAGTCCGGCGAAATAGTAACACATTGACAAGCTAATAGATGCGAATTGTCCTCTCGATTGAAGGGTGTGGATTTTGTGGAATACAGGTACCAGTGTTTGAAAATTGATCAGCAAAAAAAGCCTTTCAGACAGTGAAACAAATATATTATGTTGTACATAGTCTCATTGCATGCAAAATATCTTGTCATTCTCGCTATCTTGCAGTAAATTCTCACCAAATTACCAACACCGGTCAGTCAGGAGCTACAAGAATCGAAAATCACAGCTGTGAACATTATAGTAATACATGCTCCCCCCCCCCCCAGACATGCGCACTTTTGTAAACCAAAAGGCGACGCGCGAGATCAAATTGGCCCAAATAGAACACCATAGTTGTTGGACCCCTACGCCCGAATCACGTTATCAGACCGAAACGTAAAAGAAACAAAATAGAACATCAGTCGCTCGAAAACTTTCACTGTACACGGCGTGGGGAATTGAGACAGAGGCACGAAAAATATTGTATCGGGTGAATAATATGAGCACTATGACAACCACCAAATCACTGCTTTAATTAGACGGAATCTGCCTTCAAACACACATTTTGTCAACAAAATCGTCGGGTTTATTTTTCAACAGTTGGCAGGGGCATGTGCAGAATTTTGCGCTGTGCCTGCTCACACGTAATCAGGAATTGATTCTTGCCGGCTGTAAAACAATATGAGCATGTGTTTTTCAAGGTCACGATATAAAATAGCGTGGATCATATTATTATGACATGTCGAAAATGAGGCAAAATGGGAATCTCATTCAATCTGTTCTCCACATATTTGATCACATTTTGGTAGCATCAAAACAGTCACGAGAGATAGTGCATGGACGAAGACGTCCAGGTCGATCAAAATGTATCGAATTGTCATAATTTTTCTCTCCTGTTTAATCATTTTATTCAGCTAGAGCTTCCGGAGAGGCAGGCTGCGGAAGGCCCAATTATTTTTACACATGGGCATCCACCTCCAGTCCGAGCTGTAGAAAACCTTTTGCCACGCATCCCTGCCTATACCTATTACAGCTCGAGTTTCTGAGTTATGTATACTATATGAAAATTCAACCCGCTTTCTGGTCAGAACCCGCCTTCTGATCAGTACACCCTCAGTAGTATACTCCCATGATTTATGGTCAACTTGACCGTTGACCTCTGAGTGCACTCTATCCCATGATGCATCACTTCCGTGATGACGTCATGTATGACGTCACTTCCGGTGTGACTCGATCGGGCGTGACCTTGGAGCGGGGACCTCTTCAACATTCGGGGTTTCCCAGTGCGTTTTTCCATCCGGGTTTTTCGCGGGCCCGCGCACGCATGCGTGGACTGGGTTTTCTCCGGCCCATTTGAATGAATGATAGGAATGCATGTGCTGACCTGTATCCTCTCATCCCGTCCATCTTTACATCTGGATACGTTTGCGGACACATTTAGTAGTATATAAGCGCATTTCGAGCCCTATTTACTTTGCGGCGCAAGGCGCAGAGAATAGTATAGTAACAGTATATTGACTCACATTTAGTAGTATTAAAGCGAATTTCGAGCGCTATTGACACGAAGAATAGAACGAGACTGCGAAATTTATAACTTTTATCCCACATAGCTAATTTATGTAACATGTTATTTAAAAACATGATATCTTCAACACCCCGTCCTTATATATCCTTACATGCTTTTGACATGTAATTTCGGTATATGTCTTTACAGTCTCGGTCTTTAGTTTAGGATTAAATTACTGATCTATTGCTAACACCTGTACTAATCTTAACATGTAACACACCATCTAAGCCTTCCTTCCTTCTTCTATTCTTTAGTCTCTTCTATTTCTATCTTTTTTAATAATTAATTTCCTTGATTTATAAATGACGCGCTGTATTATAAACAGCATATGACTGCTAGACTAAGTTCCTTTATAGCGAGGAGCCATCCCATTCTCCCGTGGGAGGTCCGATGAGACAGTAATCTCGTCCTAGGGACATATCACAGGTTTTCATTTTTATAATTTATCATTCATACTTTTTGTTTAAATATGTCTGGTTGAGTAGCTAATATGGCCCCGGATTCGTAATGAATCCACCCAAAAAGACAATTTCGAGCGCTATTGACCTTGCGGCGCAAGGCGCAGAGGATAGTAACAGTATATTGACTCAAACTTAGTAGTATAAAGCGCATTTTGAGCCTATTGACCTTGCGGTGCAACGCGCAGAGCATAGTATAGTAACAGTATATTCTACAATATTTTGCAGTATAAAAGCGCATGTCGAGCCATATTGACCTTGCGCCGCAATGCGCAGAGGATAGTAACAGTATATTGACTCACATTTAGTAGTATAAAAGCGCATTTCGAGCCCTATTGACCTTGCGGCGCAATGCACAGAGGATAGTATAGTAACAGTATATTCACTCACCTTTAGTAGTATAAAAGCGCATTTCGAGCCCTATTGACCTTGGGGCGCAGAGTCACTGCGCGCATGCGTAGTGGGTAAATAATGCTGGGTGGTCCTTAGACGTATGGAACGCATGTACTAGATCATCCGAGACCTCGTCAACATCCGGGTTTCCCAGTGCGTCGTCCCTCCGTCTTTACATCCGGGACCTCTTCAACATCCGGGCTTTCCCCTCTGGGTTTTTCCATCCGTGTTTTTCTTGTGCCCAACCGCACGCCTGCGCGGGTTATCCGGCGGCACGCCTGCACGGGATCACCCTAAGTGCGCGGGTCCCGGGGCATGTATTCCTTCACGGTGATGCGGTCTGGTGGTGGTGTGGGGAAAAAGTAGTCCCAAAGACGTGACCTTGGACCCCGGGGTTGATCCACCATACTATGCGTGGATGATTTATACTGACCGTCAACATGCGGGGCCTTTTCAACATCCGGGTACCTGGTTTTACATCCGGGTCCTCTTCAACGTCCGGGTTGTTACATCCGGGGACCGTCGAACATGCGATGAGTGAGTGAGTGAGTGAGGCGTGCCCAACACTCGTGATGCGTGCTCAACGCCCGTCTTAACGCATGGACGCCCTAACAATGGTGAGTGAGGGAGTGAGTGAGAGAGTGAGTGAGTGAATGGTCACATAAGGCCGTTTGTACACAATTAGCCTCAGTCTGTGGTTGTCCGGGCACCATGTCGAGTACATTACAAGCGTCTAGTCCGTCATTCATAATCCAGCCGTCGTCCATTAGAGAATATCCGCGTCCATAATCCAAAGACCTATTCCATTTTCCACATAACAGTATTAGCACCAAATTCAAAAAGACAATCATAGTATACATAAACATAGGCTTGTTTCCTGCAAGAGAGAAGCGGTCAACAGTTTTCAATGATGCCGGCAAGACATCATGATGTTCCAAAAATATCAAATCCGTATCGCTGATCAGTATTCTTAATCCATAATATTCGTTGTAAAGTCGTCATCTAAAGAATGATGTATCTCAGTCACGCTTTGATTGTGACTGTTCATATGAGTACCATGAGGATCTTGAAGTACATGGGTTCATACGGCCCCTAGCCCCGGGTTAAGCGGAATTAGACACAAGTTACGAAACGTAGCGCCATAGATCTTGCACGCTACGTTCGTATTTTGCTATCAGCATGCGATATGTATCGCCAAATTTGAGAAACTTTGAGTGGAGGCGCTTGGTGGAATAGCCCTGTTTTATAAGTTTCTGCAACAATGTTTTGTGACGTTGATTAAAATCATCACATTTAACACAGGATCTAGCAAATGCTACTAAGCGAGATATGTATACGCCATATGCAGGTCCCACTGGAATATTACTATCCAGAAAGGGATAGTTTACGATGTCGAAATTGTAATCATCTCTTTTGTCATACAGTCGACGAGAGAGAATGCCCGCTTCATTTTTATAGAAGACACTCTTTCGTCGCGACAATATGCACAGACATATGCGTCTAATGCATAGACAAGAGACACCACCGAGTCCCGCTATAGGTCCACCAAGTAGAGTAGAACATACCTATACGATGACGGTGAGCGGCCCTATGGGGTGTGGAAATGTGTGATGAAGTTCTTGAAGGTGTGGCAACCCCAGCTCCGACACGCGTTGTATGGTGCTATAGCCAGCGGCAGCCCGCCTACGAAAATACAAGGTTACAGAACGTGAGTTTCGTCCCAGGAATTCCTCATGACATAGACGAAGCGTATTACTTCGATTCCGAGCAGACTAACGCGGTATTACTCGATGATCTGATGAGTGCGGCCAAGGACAATTCGAAAATCGCCGACCTATTCACCAAAGGTTCCCATCATCGCAAACTGTCCGTCACCTATTTGAACTAGATTCTCTTTCCTCAAGGGAAGGCGTCTAGAGATATTGCCTTGAACTGCCAATACTTTGTGTTGTTCTCCAACCCCATCGACAGAGCACAAATCCGTGTGCACAATCCCTCATCAGGACCTTATTGACCGTCTAAGTTCATTAATAGTACCTGTGTTCAAGAAAACTGATCGTAGATATATTAATGTCAGAAGCCATAAAGCATTCTTTAGCTCTACTACATACTAGAGATATCATTCATGGGATGTTTCTTTGTTTATAGAGTTGCTTGAATTTCTCATTAAAAATATCTATGCGAAATTTGGCAACACAATATATCAGCAGCATATAGGTATTCCAATGGGTACTAATTGTGCACCCCTGTTGGCTGACCTGTATCTGTTCTCTTATGAATATGACTATATGCAGGCGCTTTCAAAAATCGATCCGTTCAAAGCCCATTCCTTCTCATTCACCAAACGCTATATAGACGATCTTCTCGCTGTGGATAATCGTTATATAAATGACGCAGTGAAGGATATATATCCACCTTCACTGGATTTGAAGGAAACTACAGATAGCCCTACAGGCACATCATATGTAGATCTATACCTCTATAAAAATGAAGCGGGCATTCTCTTTCGTCGACTTATGACAAAAGAGATGATTACAATTTCGACATCGTAAACTATCCCTTTCTGGACAGTAATATTCCAGTGGGACCTGCATATGGCGTATACATATCTCGCTTAGTAGCATTTGCTAGATCCTGTGTTAAATGTCACGATTTTAATCAACGTCACAAAACATTGTTGCAGAAACTTATAAAACAGGGCTATTCCACCAAGCGCCTCCACTCAAAGTTTCTCAAATTTGGCGATACATATCGCATGCTGATAGGAAAATACGAACGTAGCGTGCAAGATCTATGGCGCTACGTTTCGTAACTTGTGTCTAATTCCGCTTAACCCGGGGCTAGGGGCCGTATGAACCCATGTACTTCAAGATACTCATGGTGCTCATATGAACAGTCACAATCAAAGCGTGACTGAGATACATCATTCTCTAGATGACGACTTTACAACGATTATCATGGATTAAGAATACTGATCAGCGATACGGATTTGATATTTTTGGAACATCATGATGTCTTGTCGGCATCATTGAAAACTGTTGACCGCTTCTCTCTTGCAGGAAACTAGCCTATGTTTATGTATACTATGATTGTCTTTTTTGAATTTGGTGCTAATTACAAGCGTCTAGTCCGTCATTCATAATCCAGCCGTCGTCCATTAGAGAATATCCGCGTCCATAATCCAAAGACCTATTCCATATTCCATATAACAGTATTAGCACCAAATTCAAAAAGACAATCATAGTATACATAAACATAGGCTTGTTGAGACTCGCCTAATTGATGACGTCGGGGCAATCCCCAGACAAGTTCCGAATTCCGACTTGTCCTGGCGTCATGCTATGCATATAACTTTGAAATGACTGGGGAGTACTAACGGTAGGATTGACCTCTAACAAATGTCAATTAAACTTGACCTCAGGAAGTTACCGGATAATAAGGCGCGAAGAGAAAGCAGAGCAAAAATGTAGGTCACGTTGACCTACTTGCGGCCCTAATTGGCCAAAACAGGGGGATCTAACTCCGTAAGTAGGTGAATGTGACCGATTCACGCTTTTACTACTATTATGGTTTTTCAATATACGGCAACTTAAAAATAATTGAAAATTATTATTTAAGGGTAGCCTCCAATACAATAGTTTCCCCCAAAAACATATGAATGTAAGAAAGTATGAAAAGTAGTCCACGGCTAAATGAGACCCATATCATCTTCTCCGAGAAAATTTATTAAACAAGATCATATGATCTCGTAGATAGATAAAAGAAACACATGAAGTCAGCTATTTATCGGGGTAACTTTTTTAATATCACACAAAATATCGGTATGAACAATCAACGTGAGAAACAAAAACTCAACAAATATTGCACTATTCGCTGTCTTGCTGTATAAGCACTATTGCCTTCTTTCTAGTCGAAATAAATGTCACGGATTCCTTTTTCGACCACATGAGATTACATTCACCGAAAGTAGAGGGTGAGTGCTATCTGTATGGATGGCTGATATAAATGTCGTGAAGAGGCACTGAAATATGATCTTTTCGTGAAAGTACAACTGTTCAACTGCACAAGTATGTTTGGAATTGGATATATCCTCTTTCATTATCCCGACATCTAAATATTTTCTACAGTTTCTCACCAAATGGCTCAGTTGAAAACTTCCGTGGTTCATCATCTCTCAGTCTAGAGTACCCGTACACAATATGGAAAGTAGACCCACTCATATGTAGTTCGATTTCTTCCACTTGTTGCCGTTTTTCTTGTAGTTTTTCACCAAGGTGGCCATTGTTGCCATCGCTTCCAGAAGGCCCTCGCCCTTTGTTGCGCATGTCCCTTGAACGCACCAATAGCGGTCTTTGATCGTACCCAAGCTCAAGCCATCAGCAATCTGAGAAGTCGTCAAAACACCTGGATTGAAACAAGTTTAAAACATGTTATACAAGTTTAGAAAATCTGTATTATTATTAACCACAAAAGTATGTATACATCGTTATAAATAATTACATTTGCCATTACTATCATTAATAGCAATATTATTAAATTTATTTCCGGGTACAATTACTTATACCTGGGACAGATTATACTATAGTGTCCATAGTTAAAATAATGTAATTCGCGGAATTAAGGTGGCTCGTCTATAACAACCTTAAAATGTCAAATATTAAGAGTGGGAATCCCAGAAGATTAAGAGCAATGACCGTCGACGATGGATATCTAATCTTGCAAGGAATAGTCGTTGAGGATGGATATCTAATCTTGCAAGGAATAGTCGTTGTGGATGGATAGCTAATATTGCAAGGAATAGTCGTTGAGGATGGATATCTAATCTCGCGAGGAATAGTCGATGATGGATATCTAATATTGCAAAGAATAGTCGTTGAGGATGGATATCTAATCTCGCAAGGAACAGCCGTTGAGGATGGATATCTAATCTTGCAAGGAACAGTCGTTGAGGATGGATAGCTACTATTGCAAGGAATAGTCGTTGAGGATGGATATCTAATCTTGCGAGAAATAGTTGTTGAGGATGGATAGCTAATATTGCAAGGAATAGTCGATGAGGATGGATATCTAATCTTGCAAGGAATAGTCGATGATGGATATCTAATATTGCAAGGAATAGTCGTTGAGGATGGATATCTAATCTCGCAAGGAACAGTCGTTGAGGATGGATATCTAATCTTGCAAGGAATAGTCGAGGATGGATAGCTAATATTGCAAGGAATAGTCGTTGAGGATGGATATCTAATCTTGCAAGGAACAGTCGTTGAGGATGGATAGCTAATCTTGGAAGGAATAGTCGTTGATGATGGATATCTAATCTTGCAAGGAATAGTTGTTGAGGATGGATATCTAATCTTGCGAGGAATAGTTGTTGAGGATGGATAGCTAATATTGCAAGGAATAGTCGTTGAGGATGGATATCTAACCTTGCAAGGAATAGTCGATGATGGATATCTAATATTGCAAGGAATAGTCGTTGAGGATGGATATCTAATCTCGCAAGGAACAGTCGTTGAGGATGGATATCTAATCTTGCAAGGAATAGTCGTTGAGGATGGATATCTAATCTTGCAAGGAATAGTTGTTGAGGATGGATATCTAATCTTGCAAGGAACAGTCGTTGAGGATGGATAGCTAATCTTGCAAGGAATAGTCGTTGAGGATGGATATCTAATCTTGCAAGGAACAGTCGTTGAGGATGGGTATCTAATCCTGCAAGGAATAGTCGTTGATGATGGATATCTAATCTTGCAAGGATGAATGTTGTTGAGGATGGATAGCTAATATTGCAAGGAATAGTGTTGAGGATGGATATCTAATCTCGCAAGGAACAGTCGTTGAGGATGGATATCTAATATTGCAAGGAATAGTCGTTGATGGATATCTAATATTGCAAGGAATAGTCGTTGAGGATGGATATCTAATCTCGCAAGGAACAGTCGTTGCGGATGGATAGCTAATATTGCAAGGAATAGTCGTTGAGGATGGATATCTAATCTTGCAAGGAACAGTCGTTGAGGATGGATAGCTAATCTTGGAAGGAATAGTCGTTGATGATGGATATCTAATCTTGCAAGGAATAGTCGTTGAGGATGGATATCTAATCTTGCAAGGAATAGTCGTTGAGGATGGATATCTAATCTTGCAAGGAACAGTCGTTGAGGATGGATAGCTAATCTTGGAAGGAATAGTCGTTGATGATGGATATCTAATCTTGCAAGGAACAGTCGTTGAGGATGGGTATCTAATCCTGCAAGGAATAGTCGTTGATGATGGATATCTAATCTTGCAAGGAACAGTCGTTGAGGATGGGTATCTAATCCTGCAAGGAACAGTCGTTGAGGATGGATAGCTAATATTGCAAGGAATAGTCGTTGAGGATGGATATCTAATCTCGCAAGGAACAGTCGTTGAGGATGGATATCTAATATTGCAAGGAATAGTCGTTGAGGATGGATATCTAATATTGCAAGGAATAGTCGTTGAGGATGGATATCTAATCTCGCAAGGAACAGTCGTTGCGGATGGATATCTAATCTTGCAAGGAATAGTCGTTGAGGATGGATATCTAATCTCACAAGGAATAGTCGTTGAGGATGGATATCTAATCTCGCAAGGAATAGTCGTTGAGGATGGGTATCTAATCCTGCAAGGAATAGTCGTTGAGGATGGATAGCTAATATTGCAAGGATTATTTAGTATACATACCTTGTTTGTCCTGTTTATTGGCGATCACGATTAATGGAATCCCTTTCAGGTCTTCAGATTTACACATGCGCATTAGCTCCTCTCGTGCAGCAGGCATCCGTTCCTTGTCGGAACTGTCCACCACAAACAGTATACCTGAGAGAACAGAAGACAATGTGGAACAATATAGAAAATATATGGTCTAATCATGGACACTATAATAAACAAAAATATAAATATTATAGGGTCTCTGGTCTAATATTGTCAAATACCGGTAATAAAATACAATCGATAACTTGAGTTCGAGTTGTACCGAAATAATTCTAACATAGCGTCTCAAACAAGAAATTCATTATGATTCTTTATGAAACCCAAACTGTCTGTTTCATGTTCCGGTTCTGACTGCAGGTAGACAAACATACCATGAGATCCCTTGAAGTACATGCTCCACAGTTTTCTGAGTTTTTCCTGTCCACCGACATCCCACACCGTAAAGGTGACGTTTTTACAGACGGTCACGGTTTCCACGTTAAATCCCACAGTAGGCACTGTCTGGATATCGTCATCATCCAACTTAATCTTGTATAAAATTGTCGTTTTGCCTAAAGAATAGAGGATTATAGATGCATTAGTTCGTCGGTTAAATTACGAATATAATTACTATAATTACATTTTGTATAACTTGTAAAATAATATCTCAGCATGGAAGTTAAGGATAAATTAACCAAAAAAAATTCCGGAACTACGCAAGACTGTCTCAGGCAAATCTCAGACAAATTTACCTGCTGAATCAAGTCCAACCATAATTAGTCTGGCAGGAGAAAGGTGAAGTTCTCCGAATATATCATGCAGTCTGGAGAAAATCTTGCCCATCGTTGACAAACTGGTAATGGTAGGGACGGAATAGGGATGATCTGTAGGCCTACTGACGGGCGATGAACGTGCTTTGATATTGAACCTCATAACTGTCTGTCTTATATAATGTTAGACAGGTCATCAGAAGTATGACGCGGGACGTCGCCGCCAGTCTGTCTGGAGCTCCCTTGGAGTGGTCAAGAGACCGCCTACCAACACTGGCCAGTGATTGGTCAGCAGGGTTAGTATTGTGTCTTCTCCTGGCCTGGTCCTCGCTCGTTCATAAGTGTGTTTGTTTAGTAAGGGACATCAATGTTACCTTCGTCATGTAATGCGGTAAGCCCATTAGCGATCTTATATACCCAAGCTAATTACATTAGGACAATAATCACACGTATAGTTGATAGTAAACATTAACAAAATGCTACATTTCGATATGTTATGTGTATGTATATTTACTATGAAATTGATATTTTTATTTATGCGCAGTTTTGTGCAGCGAAAGTAGAAGTCAAAAGTGCAATTTAGGAAAGTTACGTGACTGTCACCAGAGCAACCATTGTGACTCTTATAACATATTCTGGTCGGGCTTTATCAAAACAATTAAGCGTAGATAGTTCTACTTTCCTGGACTTAGAGGATAACAAAACTATTTATGATACAGCGGAATCATCCCCACTCTCCGGCCCTTTGAGTTCCATCAGGCTTCTCCCAGGCCAGATAGCGGTCACAGATAGATAGATAAGATAAGATAAAACCTTATTTTCTCCTTATGCCCGAAGGCTAATGGCTCAGCATGTTAAAACAAATAAATATTTTCAAATACATATATAAAGATTTCCAGGATATACCTATAAGTTGTTGAGGATAGAGGGCCTATCATTTGGCCGCAGGGGAGACATAATATAAACATATACATGTATAAACTACGAGTCTTTCAAAAGCATTCGTGTACATATCTCGCTACACTGTTTACTACTGCTTGGATGGTTGTACTCATTATCCATCTAAATAGGGAAATAGTATCATCAAATAGACTTAATAAATATGGTCCGATACAGTTAAAGAGTTTATCTCTCTGGGGTTGGAATCTCGTGCATTGCAGGAGAAAGTGCTTCTCTTTCTCGACAACCTTACAGGTGAGACAGGGCCGTTATTCACGAGGTATTCATTTGGTATAGAAAAAAATGCATCCTCACCTCCGAGGATTTCTTTAAAGGTACTCTAAGTCTCCAGTTTACAATATTCAGAGATCTTAATTCTCCAGAGTGTAACAAATATATTAAAGTTTTCCGAATAAAGTTTAGGGCTGGTTTGGGGGAATTACCACCTTGATTCTCCCTCAGATATGCACACCAGTCGCAGAGGTTTTATGAAATCAACATAAGTATGTTAATTCAACGCATTCTCGTCAACTGTTTTACTAAATGTTGATGATTCATTTTTTTAATAATAAACTTCATGGTAATACCTGTCATTTAACATGTTTGATAGTTCAATACATATACTGAACAAAATTGTGTTGAGTTTAGCACCAGAATTATGTTGAAAATAACAAAGTTGTGTTAGACACAACACGAATTTGTTTTGAAATCAATACGATTTCGTGTTGATTTCAACACAAAAGTGATCTTGCTTCAAACTAATCTGTTTGTGATGAATCCATTTTAACTGATAGGTTGTAAATGGATCAGAGTCACGATCCGCGCATAACAGACCTGGGTCCCCCCGCGCATAACAGACCTGGGTCCCCCCGCGCATAACAGACCTGGGTCCCCCGGAGAATGTATGAGCTGATATAATTCTCAATCGTTCTCTCCCACTATACATGTACGTTGGAAACTAGAACGAGTTAAAATAAATATTTCTGAAGTGTAAATGGAACATTATCGACTCTTTAGTTTTGATCAGTTGTTTGTTTTGTTTAACTCTAGAAATGTTAGACATATAAATCAGAAAATAATACTTTTTAAATTAGATTTTATCCCAATTTGACCGACAAAGATTAACTCGGCCCCATGCTAGCGGTTGAATGCTCGGGCTTTTACCCATTAACAACATAAAGTAGCTTATATGGTAAACAAGAGGTGTATACATCCACTAATTATATGCAGATTTTTACACCATCACACCCTCATTGATTTGATGTCCGCACATATACAACATACACACAAATCTGTATGTGGTGTGTTTTTCTTGGGTTGAAGACGATGAAGTTATTATATATGATGATGCGTAGATAATCATATACGGTCATTTTATTTTACTTCAGTAAATGGCTAAGTATACCAATATATTGTATAACTATAGATATTGCGAAATGTTAACATCAATATATGCCAGCAAAAGTGAAATGTAAGTTCTGATGGCATCATCGTTAGCCCGATATTTTATACAGGGTTCATACGAGTCCTGGATTTCCATGATTTCCTTAAATTCGGAGAAAATAAATTCCAGAACCTGGAAATCCTTGAATTCTGACAATATTTGTAAAGAGTCCAGAAAACGTCCTCGAATTTTATTGTACTCCCCCCCCCAAAAATATCCGCCATAATTAATGGAATTTCTTTCTAACAAACTGAATTTATTCTTCGATCTAGTCAGATCTGTATGAAACGTGATAGTTGAAATACATATTCATTTCATTCTAATATACATTGTTAAATTTGCTGAGTAAAACATGGTAAAAAGTGTTAAAAAATGTCCAGGACAATTCAGTTAAAGGTCCTGGAAAAAGGTGTATGCACCTGGAAAAGTCCTGGAATTTTGTCTTTCACAAATAATTTTATAATAATAACATCTCTGTACATACAGTTAGGTTCTTCTGCTGACTTATCATTGTGGTTTCATGTTGAGCTTATCTCCATAACTATTATGGGGAAATTCAAAAATGGCGTCCTATATTAGCAATTCCTCCTTCATTCAGGAAATGATATAGCAACAAAAATTCTACCTTGCGAGTTGAACAGTATTCTTTGTAATCTTTTCAAGAAATGGAATGGGAAGATTTTGGAATGTGTTATATGAACACATATAAATATAAACAGTTTGATGGGTTGTCGTACCAGACATTTACAAAATTATATGAGTGTTTGGTAGTATCAGTAATTACATACGGGGCAGCTATTTGGGAAACATCGGAGTATTCATGTATCAATGCTGTACAACATAGAGCTGAGCGATATTTTCTGTGTCGGTAAATATGCTCCCAATTCTGGTGTAAATGGGGACATGGGCTGGAAACCGATGAATGTTAGATGTTGGAAAGTTGTGGTTGGCCAATGGATGCGATGTACGACTATGGAAATTGAAAGGAAAAATTGGAAAATATTCCATTGGGCATTTAATCAAATCTAATCATAAATGTAAAAATTGGAGTTATATAGAGTTACTCAGTTTTTGTTTGATATTGAATGCGTTCATTTTGGGAATATACACGAAGAGTACGACAGAAAATTTGTAATGAATGCTATAGAACCAAAACTGATGAAAGGGTTTCTAAGGAAATGGTCCGATAGATTGACAATAGATAACGATAAGCTTAGAACCTATAAGAAGTTTAAGTCTGAATTTGGAGCTGAGCATTGCGCCACCATGATAATGTCTAGGAAATACAGAAGTGCGATGGCCAAGTTTAGACTTGGTGTTGCACCAATACGGCTAGAAACGGGAACATATGAAAATTTAAAGGTAGAAGACAGCCTATGTCCTAAATGTCGCAATTCTGTTGAAGATGAAGTTCATATACTCATTGAATGTCCAGCTTATGACGATTTAAGATATTATCTGTTTTTCGAGATGTATGCACTATTGGGCGTAGTGATGCATACGATATCCAATGGTGATATACTCTCCAATATGTTAGCAAACCAAGAATTAGTTCGTATTAGTGCCAAAACCTGCTTCACAGTCTTAGAGAGGCGTAAGCACCTCTTATACAATTCAAGGTGACATTTGTTACATTTCAGTAATGTCTGACAATAATCTTGAATATATCTAACAACTTTCGTGTAATATCTGATATGTTAATTCATATATAGTCTCTCATAACTCAGTATTGAGTGGTGTGTGTATCCAATTGTTTTATCAGTGTTTTATGTCAGTGTACATGCAGTGAGACTTTAATAAACTATCTATCTCTTTATTTGTTGAATAATTGCTGTTCTTTGCGATTGTATTTACAATCAATATACCGTACTCGGAAAGTTATATTATTTTGGATCAAAGATTACACGCGTGAGAAACTCCTAATTCCACGGACCTAATTGTGGTCTTTGTTGTCCTTATAGAGCCACAAAGATCCGATAAGACAAACGAAGGAAGTAGATTACTCATGGATCTACCGAATTAAATTCGTTGATAAAAATACCATAACATTCGGAATCAAGGATACATAGTCACAAGGATTATTTTTGCTTAACAGGGATTTTGTATGACGTATCTAACCTATTCTAATATATAATATGATTAAGAATTTCACAGGAAATGTTTATATATAGGGTGTTTTTGACACCTTCATCCGTCATATGTCAATTCAAATAGAAAAGGCATAACCGATCACATTTTGGACGATCTAACTCATAAATTAATATTCCATTCACGTGTCATAATCATAACATACGAATTTGACCAAGTATGTAATATTTAGTCCACAGTGTCGGGCTCGAGGAAATAACCCGAAAATCTTGCATTCTATAAAACTCATTTTCTTGATTCTTCCTCGTATAGACATAATTCTCTCCACACCCTCATGTTCTCATGGTATCGTCAAAGGAAATCTGCCATTGTTGCCTAATTTGTGGCTAATCGCCATGGAATTTGGAGAACATATCCAAACCCAAAATTGAAATGGTCGCTTGTATATATATATGGTTTTTTATATTCACACCCCCTTGTTATATTTATGCTGAAACATGTACAATTCAAATTGTCTGGAACCTCCTAAAAGGTTTGAAATATAAATTAGCTAATTAGACTGTTAATTGGAGAACATTTTTAAGAAGCAGTGTTTATCTTACATTCAATGTTTAAACGATCAAACGAAGATAAAACCAATGACATGCTGTTAGGACTGAATTAACACTCAGCTATAGTATGAATCAGTAGCCCAATAAAAACAACAATGGCTTATATTATCATAGACATGGGGTGTTGCCTCATGTTTGCACAATAAATAAAGTTCTTTCTCCTGTATATTTCTCACACCATCACACTCTCATATGTTTAGTTTTCTTATACCATAAAAGAGAAACAAATATCCACTTGGGGGTGCATGGGGAGAGGGGGGCGGCGGGAAGGGGCACATTTTGAACATTTTGAAAATAATATAAGCATACTTGAATAATATACAGAAAAGCATTCCACACAAATTTATCTGCTGGAAAAGGAATAAAGAATAGTTTGTATAGGAGCCTCATTTATACTCACCACAGTAGAACACTATATACGGTTCGTATCTCATATAGTATCCATGAAGCCCACAGTATACGATCATCGATTTAGCCTACAATATAACACTACACGATTTGAAAGATTTTCTTGTTGATTTCTTTCTTGAGATGGATATTATAAATATTTAATTCATTTAATTACAAAAATGCTTTTCTGGATAGGCCTACTATTTGCTTAACACGATCAAATCTAGATTAGACTGAACCCATGTCGTCACATTGCATATTATTGTTGATACGAGGGGAGGGTTCGTCTGTGAACATGATGATGGTCTGTTTCTCTGGATTTTCACACGTGTACACCCTCATGTTTGATATTCTCACTTTATACAAGATAAACACCAATCTACAGGTGGTATACTTTGTGTCAGTCTAACACTAATCTACAATAGTATCGGTACGGTAAAAGACAATTGTTTAAATATGGTTAAATATATATGTATACGCTTAGCCCGTATAAACATCGGCTGACGGGGTCTAATTCACTGAGGCTGTTGTTGGACCCCTACGCCCGAATCACGTTATCAGACCGAAACGTAAAAGAAACAAAATAGAACATCAGTCGCTCGACAACTTCCACTGTACACGGCGTGGGGAATTGAGACAGAGGCACGAAAAGTATTGTATCGGGTGAATAATATGAGCACTATGACAACCACCAAATCACTGCTTTAATTAGACGGAATCTGCCTTCAAACACGCATTTTGTCAACAAAACCGTCGGGTTTATTTTTCAACAGTTGCACCCTATCGAATCGGCAAGTATGATGGTAGGTATAAACACCGCCGGTCACGTGTCAAATCACAGTCAATGGTAGGTTTTTCGGTGCTTTCGTTATCAAGCGTGGACGTGTGTCTGACCAGACGACAGTGACCACAGCCGAAAATGAACGATTTTCAGCATATCGATGACAGGTATGGTTACTGGTGTCCAGTCATTTTTTGATGGAGAGATATCGTACTATATTGTCACCAAATGTAGGGTTATTACTATTTCAAGTTAACAAAAATTTTAAACATTTTTGCGGCGAGAGGTGTTTTTAGGTGTTGGTGGACAGTCCATGGTAGGTATTAGCATCGAATTATAGTGTGAGGAAATGAGCACAAAATGAACACGTGGAAACTTACTACCTGCCTCATGTATCACTGACTCATTCATCTCTCGATTCCTTTCACTTGTGTGTGTTTAAGAGGAATATGAACCATTAATAGTTTATTCTCTGTCTGTCTGATATTACGACAGTCCATCGTATCATCATCGGACCGATCGACAGTCCATGGTAGGTAAAATACGGTCAGTCCGAACTGCACAGAGAGCACATCGTCTGATCCAATGATTCGCCAAATGGACTGTTGCCAAGACAAATGGTAGCTACCATGGACTTTCGACATATCTGATATACAATCATATGTTGCCTCATTATAACATTGCAGCTGTTATCCGGCTTCAATGTGAAGTGATCCAATCTACATTTCATGGTCGCATGACACATGGACTGGTGCATTCACCTACAATCATACTTGTCGATTCAGTAGGGTGAGTTGGCAGGGGCATGTGCAGAATTTTGGGCTGTCTCTGCTCACACGTAATCAGAAATTGATTCTTGCGGGCTGTAAACCAATAGGAGCATGTGTGTATTCACGAGGTCAGAAAGGTCACGATATAAAATAGCGTGGGTCATATTATTACGACATGTCGAAAAGGCATCAAAATGGGAATCTCATTGAATCTTTTCTCCACATATTTGATCACATTTTGGTATTTTGGTAGCATCAAAACAGTCACGAGAAATAATACATGGACGAAGAATCCCAGGTCGGTCAAAATGTATCGAATTGTCATAATTTTTCTCTCTCGTTTAATCATTTTATTCAGCTAGAGCTTCCGGAGAGGCAGGCTGCGGATATGGTTGGCCGTGGTGGACAAATATCTCTATTATGTATGCGTATAAATTCGAATATATATGGAGATTAATTCCAATATATATCCGTATATATTCAGAACCAATCATAGAGCAGTTTTATATATGCATATTAAATGAATTTGTATACAGATGAAAATCATTTCGTATCCATATTAATTCAGATTTCATCCCAATATATAAAGAAATTAGCTATGCACTAATTTCGAATTTATCTCCATATTAATTCACATTTATGTCGTACTGTAATCATTTATGTCGGACATAAATCAACCAACAGAATCGCGGGAATTATACGCTATTAAATAGCTTTCCTTCCCACAAGTTGCATCCGACTTTTGACCTAACTTGTGTGATCTTTCTTTGTTGACATTCGGGACAAGATTTTATATGTCCGATAGCTTGATAGCCGTTTGCCGTTTTTATAGCTGGAAAGTATGATGGCCGAGAGGGGCCATCGCGTCTTTCATTTCTAATTAACGCGATGGAGCGATGGAGCTATGCGATGGAACGATGGAGCTATGCGATGCGCGATGGAGCTATGCGATGGAGCGATGGAGCGATGGAGCTATGCGATAAAAAGTCGTGCTATGCGATGCGCGATGAGGCTATGCGATGGAGCTATGCGATGCGCGATGGAGCGATGGAGCTATGCGATGGGGCTATGCGATGGAGCTATGCGATGGAGCTATGCGATGGAGCGATGGAGCGATGGAGCTATGCGATAGAGCTATGCGATAGGGCTATGCGATGGAGCTATGCGATGGGTCTATGCGATGGAGCTATGCGATGGGGATGATGGAGCTATGCGATGGGGCTATGCGATGGAGCTATGCGATGGAGCTATGCGATGAAAAGTCATTGCGCATGTTCGTTAAAACACGAGGCTGATTTGGACGCCATTATTCAACATTCTATGATGGCCGAGAAGGGTCATCGTGGGTTTGGCATTAGAACATGAAATCCAAAAGGCGAAGATGCGAAGATGCGAAGTTACCTGTACAATAGGAACATATACGTTTATTCTAAATATGAAATACAGTCTATCTTATCTTCTTTTTTGAAACGAAAACCCGAAACCTGATAGGACTCTATATTCTCTCGAACCATTCTTGACATGCTATGTTCATCTGAATAGTTTCGTCGGAAGAATGGTCAAACTATATTGAATTAGATCCAGATGTGGACAGGACATTAGTGTTAGCTATCTATATGGATGTAGTATGGTAAAAAACGCGTCCACTGTTTTGAAAACGAGCCGTTGCGATACAGGAATTTACACAGTGTGAGCATTCAGAGCATTTTGACATTCAATGTAACGTTGTTTCACAAATATATTAAAATAAGGCTTTTCGTCGACCAAAGCGAAAGCGAAATCTTGAAGGGAAGGAGAAATTTGTCGCTTCAGTCGAATTAACGATCCAGGTTTTCTTTATTATGGAAATGAATGAGTTGTGCAAATGTTTAAATACAGTCACGTCGCCAGTTCCGATCTAGTGTCAGTTCCGACCAACTTCCCGAAACATCCCTTCTTGTCACAACCAAGATAACGCGAAATCTTCAAACATTTGGTGCAGTCGAACAAGTTGATCTGCCTTCAAATCATGGTTAGGTCTATTTATATTATGCATTCATTGGTTTTGATAGGATAAATCTTTGTAGAGAATACATCGATCTGCGTACAAACACCACGACCTGTATTCATGAAAAAAAAAAAATGAAAAAAAAAAACGGTGTCGTCTGCCAGCGCTTCCGATCAAAGTGTTAATCAACCTGGGAAAGATTATGATAGTCAGTTGGATAAAAATGAAATTTATAGTTCATCAAAATGTAGTCATATTTTTGTTACAAGAGAAAATCCTCCGTATATATAGGAGCACATTTCGATGAACTATAAATTTCATTTTTATGAAAAATATGTAGGCCTCAAACCAAAATCATATTGTCGAACAAGATATTAAGAAGTTTGATCATTTGAAAGTACCAAGTTTGATTAAAGTGTCATATTCTTGTGACAAGAGAAAATGTTCTCGATAAATGCCTCAAAAACACCAAATAAGGCCAGGGAGAACACTTTGATGAACCATAAATTCATTTTTGTCCTCAATATGTATGGGATGGTGGGCTGCTCAAACCGGTTTTCGTCCGTGGTCCGTCGCCCGTCGTCCGCCCGTCGTCAGTCTGACCGTCGTCAGTCTGTCCATAAACAATTCTTGTTATCGCGATTTCTCAGGAACTACTCCATGGATCTTTCTCAAATTTGGTACACAGGTTTCCCTTGGGGTCTAGTTGTGCAAGATACCCATTCCAAATTTCGGTCCGATTCGAAAATCCAATGTGGCCACCAGGCGGCCATTTTGAATTTCCCAATGAAATTTTGTTATCATGAATTCTCAGGAACTACTGCATGGATCTTTGTCAAATTTCGTACACAGGTTCGCCTTGTGGTCTACTTGTGCAAGATACCTTTTCTGGGCCTATTCCAAATTCCAATATGGCCATCAGGCGGCCATCTTGGATTTCTCCATGAAACATTATTATTGCGATTTCTCAGGAACTACTGCATGGATCTTTCTCAAATTTGGTGCACATGTTCCCCTTTGTGTCTAGTTGTGCAAGATACTTTTTCTGGTCCGATTCGAAAATCCAATATGGTCACCAGGTAGCCATCTTGGATTTCCCCATAAAACTTTGTTATCGTGATTTCTTAGGAAGTACTGCATGGATCTTTCTCAAATTTGGTGCACAGGTTCCTCTGTGGTCCAGTTTTGCAAGATACTTTTTTGGTCCGATTCGAAAATCAAGTGACGCTTCAAATTAATACGGTTTTCCCCGAGTTGAGAAAAATAAATATAAAAATTACTTTTTTAAATTATTCAATGTTTTATTAGTACAACACAAGTATTTCCGCCCCTATTTATGTCTCCCGCCTCAACGCGGCCGAGGGGCTTTAAAAGGCAAATCCGTCATGTAAGGCACATACAATAGGTGACTACATGTGGGGAACCATTCAACCAAGGAGTGAAAAGGGCCAAGTATATTGCACGCAAAGTGTTGCCGATTGAAGTTGTCTTAAATGACGGGTCTGCCCTTTAAAATGGGTCTCGCTTCTTCGTGTCCGTGGATGTCTGTTCAAATTCTTCGCAAGCGATAACTTGTTTGGATAAACACGGATACAACGTCACATCACAGGCTGCCAGGGTTAAAAATTTGCCTCGTCAATTTTCGTAGTGGATTTCTCACTTACCCATAGGCTATACCTAACATTCGCGCCCAAGAGGCCCGTTCGTATGAAAATACCAGACCTTTGCCGAATTGTGCACTGGAACTATCGAAAAATTACTTCCTGGTCCAGGCCGCTTTGTTTACACGAACTCCGCGAGCAATTCGCATATGCGCGTTTGGAGGAATGGAAACCCCAAACACGATGTTACCATAGATATCAGCTATTATACGGGGAAGAAGAATCTTCAGGTGACCAAAAACGGGCGGTCGACCTCATAAAGAAATTAGAGGGGGGACCATTCATACGAAACAATAGAGACATCCTTTGGGTGTGTCGCAGAAGCCGCCAAACTTTTTTTTATTTTCAATTTAACCAGGTCATCCCCATCATATGTGAAAGTCGAACATTTTCAACTGAAATACGATAAAATAGGACGAAAGTATTCTCTCCAATATCTATAATGACCAGTCACTTCAGGATGAAAAAATATAGTCGCTGGTCAATATATCACCCCAAATCGTCGTGACGATGAAGTGAGTACATCTTGGAGACAGACTGTCTGGACAGCACAATAGGAGCACGTAAAGATGTAAAAGTTCGCAATTGCTCTACAAAAGATTAAAACTGAAACAGTTATATTAATCATATCAGCTTTAGTATAAATAATACAGATAAATAGCCAATTCCCAAAGATGTGCTAAGCTTTGTTTGTGAGTTAACGGTTATGTCAGTTTGACCCTTTAACCTCGGGATGTTTGCACCAGGGGCGACAAGTGACAGTCCACAGAGTATCACCGTGTTGAACAATCTTTGGCCGGTGGTCGCTTTAACTCACAGGGGGGACGGCCAACAGTGATCCGATCACCTGATCATAATTACTCAATAGTCCAATTTACCTGTCGACGGTATATATCACGAACAATCACAGTGCTGAGAATCAAATCGCACATAACCCTCCATCAGCGCGCATCGTCCACAATTCGCTCTTCTAAATAACACTTTCGATTTACTCTTAACATCCAAAACGATGGGAAAGATTCTAACTAAAATACAAGACATCTTCGGAGAATTTCACCTTTGTCCAGCCAGACTAATCATGGTTGGACTTGATTCCGCCGGTAAGTTATATTCACTTTTATCTATTCAAGTATTTAAGGAAATCTTTCCATCAGTTTAACCGTGCAATAATTTTGCATACCTAATCGATATATTCAATATTGTCTTTCTTTCATTTTCCAAGCAAAAGTACAATTCTGTACAAGATTAAGTTGGATGATGACGATATCCAGACAGTGCCTACTGTAGGATTTAACGTGGAAACCGTGACCGTCTGTAAAAACGTCACCTTTACCGTGTGAGATGTCGGTGGACAGGAAAAACTCAGACGACTGTGGAGCATGTACTTCAAGGGATCTAGAAATGTTCTACTTCTGTTGATGAATATCTTTGTTAACAGTATGCAAGCAACATATGTCGCTATTTTGTATATCTATAGTGCTCACAACACAATGCGCCCTGTTATCTCTTCATGGCATGTTAAGTTTTTGTTGCTTTTCAGTTTGATTTGTTATCTTATATATCTGTGTGAATAAAGTTAAATATAACACATATATTCACATTCGCTATTTTTTGTTTCTGGCGTGGGACTCGGAACTGTTTAAGTTTCAGAGCATCGCTTGTCTGCTTACGACATGGTTATTTCTGGCTATACAATGGCTACCTATCAAAATATAGAGGCTGGAAATATGTAAGAATTGCAATAAAATCACCATGATATTCGAGCAATATTGACTCTTCGAGAGATTATGTCTGCTCCCAATAATTACAAGTGTCCTGGGTTTCTTTTTGTAAGCTAATCAGATAATGTCCGGTTGATAGAGACGCAACACCCAAATCACAGGCTTGTGATTAACAGGTTCTTTTATTTATTTACACCTTGTTAATTTATTTAGCACCCGGATTGTTTGTTAAGAACAAAAAATAAAACCAAATGCAGAATTGTTTGGGTTTGCAGCAACCCAATTGAGAAGAATGCGAGGGAGATAATAAAGCAAATAGGGTCTCGGGGGGAGTTTATTTGATCACGAAAACTGATTATTTTTAGGTTATTCGCAGAGGAACATTGTTCGCATGTCTTATGTATGCTACTCAATCAAAAATCCCAGATACAATGAGAAATGCTACTTCCGAAGTTATTCAGCGCAGTCCCTGTCTCCGCAAATCGGACGATCTAACATAAAACATGCCAGGAATTCATGATAATTTATATTCGATAGTTGTGATATTTGTTGGTTAAGATATACAAATTGTTTTGGATAATCACGGATTCAACGTCACATCACAGGCTGCCAGGGTTAAAAATTTGCCTCGTCAATTATCGTAGTGGATTTCTCACTTACCCATAGGCTATACCTAACATTCGCGCCCAAGAGGCCCGTTCGTATGAAAATACCAGACCTTTGCCGAATTGTGCACTGGAACTATCGAAAAATTACTTCCTGGTCCAGGCCGCTTTGTTTACACGAACTCCGTGAGCAATTCGCATATGTGCGTTTGGAGGAATGGAAACCCCCGACACGATGGTACCATAGATATCATCTATTATACGGGGAAGAAGAATTTTCAGGTGACCAAAAACGGGCGGTCGACCTCAAAAAGAAATTAGAGGGGGACCATTCATACGAAACAATACAGACATCCTTTGGGTGTGTAGCAGAAGCCGCCAAACTTTTTTTTTGTTTTCAATTTAATCAGGTCATCCCCATCATATGTGAAAGTCGAACATTTTCAACTGAAATACGATAAAATAGGACGAAAGTATTCTCTCCAATATCTATAATGACCAGTCACTTCAGGATGAAAACATATAGTCGCTGGTCAATATATCACCCCAAATCGTCGTGACGATGAAGTGAGTACATCTTGGAGACAGACTGTCTGGACAGCACAATAAGAGCTCGTAAAGATGTAAAAGTTCGCAATTGCTCTACAAAAGATTAAAACTAAAACAGTTGTATTAATCATATCAGCTTTAGTATAAATAATACAGATAAATAGCCAATTCCCAAAGATGTGCTAAGCTTTGTTTGTGAGTTAACGGTTATGTCAGTTTAACCCTTTAACCTCGGGATGTTTGCACCAGGGGCGACAAGTGACAGTCCACAGAGTATCACCGTGTTGAACAATCTTTGGCCGGTGGTCGCTTTAACTCACAGGGGAGACTCAGACAGACTGGCGGCGACGGCCAACAGTGATCCGATCACCTGATCATAATTACTCAATAGTCCAATTTACCTGTCCGACGGTATATATATCACGAACAACCACAGGGCTGAGAATCAAATCGCACATAACACTCCATCGGCGCGCATCATCCACAATCCGCTCTTCTAAATAACACTTTCGATTTGCTCTTAACATCCAAAACGATGGGAAAGATTCTAACTAAAATACAAGACATCTTCGGAGAACTTCACCTTTCTCCAGCCAGACTAATCATGGTTGGACTTGATTCCGCCGGTAAGTTATATTCACTTTTATCTATTCAAGTATTTAAGGAAATCTTTCCATCAGTTTAACCGTGCAATAATTTTGCATACCTAATCGATATATTCAATATTGTCTTTCTTTCATTTTCCAGGCAAAAGTACAATTCTGTACAAGATTAAGTTAGATGATGACGATATCCAGACAGTGCCTACTGTAGGATTTAACGTGGAAACCGTGACCGTCTGTAAAAACGTCACCTTTACCATGTGGGATGTCGGTGGACAGGAAAAACTCAGACGACTGTGGAGCATGTACTTCAAGGGATCTCATGGTATGTAGCCTGCCCACAAAGGCATTCTTCTCTCAAGTTATTGGAAAAGCATCATTCATATCAACGTTTCATTTCAAGAAGAGAATACCGTGCATTTTTATTCCTATTTGAAGATACCTTAGATCTAATTGAAAACACGGGACGAGACAAGATTTGTTGATGAATACAGCTATGATTTTTGTCTGACAACTGTGCATTATATTTTAGGTATATTGTTTGTGGTGGACAGTTCAGACAAAGAACGAATGCCAGCTGCACGTGAGGAACTTATGCGCATGTGTAAATCTGAGGATTTGAAAGGGATTCCACTGATAGTGCTTGCCAACAAGCAAGACGTCAAAGGTAAGCGAGTGTTCTCTCCATTATTATCATACAGAGCCATTTGAAACATACATAGCAATTTGGAACTTTTAATTTCAAAACAGACTTTTCTTTTTTTTTACTCTTCTTTTTTTTGCATTTTCTTTCTTGTTAAACTTCGTCATGTTCAAAGAATTCTATAGTGCAACAGCTCGATAATACCGTATTTATTTTCTTAATTACAGGAGCAATGTCAACTTCGAAGATTGCAGACTGGTTGGGTTTGGGTAAAATCAAGGATCGCTATTGGTGCGTTCAGGGAACATGCGCAACAAAGGGAGAGGGTCTTCTGGAATCGATGACAACAATGGCTAGTTTGGTGAAAAACTACAAGAAAAACAGCAACAAGTGGAAGAAATCCAACTATATCTGAACCCATCGTTTATTCTGATAGAAAACAATTGATGTTCGCGACTTATATGGCAGATTGTGATGCATTATTATAAGCATTCAAACAACCACCACCGACTATTTGTCATCTCTAGTGCTTAATACACGGAAATGTTCTACACCGTTTGATGGGCCATGTTTGTTAACAGTTTACAAGAAATCAATATTGTTTCTATATCTATAGTGCTAAATCTAGAAATGTTCTACTTCTGTTGATGAATATCTTTGTTAACAGTATGCAAGCAACATATGTCCCTATTTTGTATATCTATAGTGCTCACAACACAATGCGCCCTGTTATCTCTTGATGGCATGTTAAGTTTTTGTTGCTTTTCAGTTTGATTTGTTATCTTATATATCTGTGTGAATAAAGTTAAATATAACACATATATTCACATTCGCTATTTTTTGTTTCCGGCGTGGGACTCGGAAAAGTCTAAGTTTCAAAGCATCGCTTGTCTGCTTACGACATGGTTATTTCTGGCTATACAATGGCTACCTATCAAAATATAGAGGCTGGAAATATGTAAGAATTGCAATAAAATCACCATGATGTTCGAGCAATATTGACTCTTCGAGAGATTGTCTGCTCCCAATAATTACAAGTGTCCTTCATGGGTTTCTTTCTGTAAGCTAATCAGATAATGTCCGGTTGATAGAGACGCAACCCCCAAATCACAGGCTTGTGATTAACAGGTTCTCTTATTTATTTACACCTTGTTAATTTATTTAGCACCCGGATTGTTTGTTAAGAACAAAAATAAAACGAAATGCAGAATTGTTTGGGTTTGCAGCAACCGAATTGAGAAGAATGCGAGGGAAAAAAATCGTTCGTGCCATCAGTGATTGAGGAATGGAATAAGCTTGATCCAAACACCAGAAATTCAGTGTCCACTGCATCGTTCATGTCAGATATAACAGTAAAAATTCCTCGTGTTCCAATATATTACAATTCAGGTGACAGAAAATTATCAATATTACATGCCAGACTTCGAAATGATTGTAGCGGTTTGAATGCGGATCTGCACCGATGTGGCCTGGTGGCTAGCCCGTTCTGCATATTCGATATGCAAATTGAAGACTCAAATCATTACTTCTTTTATTGTAAACAATACGACAATATAAGAAGGGAATTATTTAACTCTCTTGTCGATTTTTTCCAATCTCTCTGGGTCTTATTCTGTTTGGCAATCGCAGCCTAAATAACAAGGAAAATGAAATGATCTTTAAGCAAGTGCGCATATTTATTAAAAGATCTGGCAGATTTTGTTGATGCCACAAACACCACTCACCCCTTACCCCATGCACATTCTACAGTTTTATTAATTGTAATGATGATGCTATATGTGCATTATTCGCAGGTGCTGTCTGACTGCTCTATTATATGTATGTGTGTATGTGCATGTACATATGTGTGTATGTGTGAGTATGTATATGTATAGTGAGTGAATAGGACCTAACGTCGCTCCCATAATGTATATGTGCATGTATGTCTGTATGTATATATAAATATATTGACCCTATTTCCGAATTCTTACTATGCGCCTATCGTATAAGCATGAAATGCAAGCATACAGAAGTTATACGTAGTTACGATTAAGTGAAATGTACATATCAGTACGCAAATGTTTACACCATATTACCCTTTACATATATATATATATATCAAGTTTTGTTCATTAAGCCATGTACTATACTGTAATTTCCTTTATTGTAATTAGGAGAAGGTCTAGTAAGTTGCAAGAACTTGTACCTAATCCTATTGCAATATCTGCAATAAAATATGTTTATAACATGCGAGGGAGATAATAAAGCAAGTAGGGTCTCGGGGGGAGTTTATTTGATCACGAAAACTGATTATTTTTAGGTTTATTCGCAGAGGAACATTGTTGTGTAACCAAGTCTGCATGTCTTATGTATGCTACTCAATCAAAAATCCCAGATACAATGAGAAATGCTACTTCCTAAGTTATTCAGCGCAGTCCCTGTCTCCGCAAATCGGACAATCTAACATAAAACATGCCAGGAATTCATGATAATGTATATTCGATAGTTGTGATATTTGTTGGTTAAGATATACAAATTGTTTGGATAAACACGGATACAACGTCACATTACAGGCTGCCAGGGTTAAAATTTTGCCTCGTCAATTTTCGTAGTGGATTTCTCACTTACCCATAGGCTATACCTAACATTCGCGCCCAAGAGGCCCGTTCGTATGAAAATACCAGACCTTTGCCGAATTGTGCACTGGAACTATCGAAAAATTACTTCCTGGTCCAGGCCGCTTTGTTTACACGAACTCCGCGAGCAATTCGCATATGCGCGTTTGGAGGAATGGAAACCCCAAACACGATGTTACCATAGATATCAGCTATTATACGGGGAAGAAGAATCTTCAGGTGACCAAAAACGGGCGGTCGACCTCATAAAGAAATTAGAGGGGGGACCATTCATACGAAACAATAGAGACATCCTTTGGGTGTGTCGCAGAAGCCGCCAAACTTTTTTTTTATATTCAATTTAACCAGGTCATACGAAACAATAGAGACATCCTTTGGGTGTGTCGCAGAAGCCGCCAAACTTTTTTTTTATATTCAATTTAACCAGGTCAACCCCATCATATGTGAAAGTCGAACATTTTAAACTGAAATACGATAAAATAGGACGAAAGTAGTCTCTCCAATATCTATAATGACCAGTGGCTTCAGGATGAAAAAAATATAGTCGCTGGTCAATATATCACCCCAAATCGTCGTGACGATGAAGTGAGTACATCTTGGAGACAGACTGTCTGGACAGCCCAATAGGAGCACGTAAAGATGTAAAAGTTCGCAATTGCTCTACAAAAGATTAAAACTAAAACAGTTATATTAATCATATCAGCTTTAGTATAAATAATACAGATAAATAGCCAATTCCCAAAGATGTGCTAAGCTTTGTTTGTGAGTTAACGGTTATGTCAGTTTAACCCTTTAACCTGGGGGTGTTTGCACCAGGGGCGACAAGTGACAGTCCACAGAGTATCACCGTGTTGAACAATCTTTGGCCGGTGGTCCCTTTAACTCACAGGGGGAGACTCAGACAGACTGGCGGCGACGGCCAACAGTGATCCGATCACCTGATCATAATTACTCAATAGTCCAATTTACCTGTCCGACAGTATATATCACGAAGAACCACAGGGCTGAGAATCAAATCGCACATAACCCTCCATCGGCGCGCCTCGTCCACAATCCGCTCTTCTAAATAACACTTTCGATTTACTCTTAACATCCAAAACGATGGGAAAGATCCTAACTAAAATACAAGACATCTTCGGAGAACTTCACGTTTCTCCAGCCAGACTAATCATGGTTGGACTTGATTCCGCCGGTAAGTTATATTCACTTTTATCTATTCAAGTATTTAAGGAAATCTTTCCATCAGTTTAACCGTGCAATAATTTTGCATACCTAATCGATATATTCAATATTGTCTTTCTTTCATTTTCAGGGCAAAAGTACAATTCTGTACAAGATTAAGTTGGATGATGACGATATCCAGACAGTGCCTACTGTAGGATTTAACGTGGAAACCGTGACCGTCTGTAAAAACGTCACCTTTACCGTGTGGGATGTCGGTGGACAGGAAAAACTCAGACGACTGTGGAGCATGTACTTCAAGGGATCTCATGGTATGTAGCCTGACCACAAAGGCATTCTCCTCTCAAGTTATTGGAAAAGCATCATTCATATCAATGTTTCATTTCAAGAAGAGAATACCGTGCATTTTTATTCCTATTTGACGATGCCTTAGATCTAATTGAAAACACGGGACGAGACAAGATTTGTTGATGAATAAAGCTATGATTTTTGTCTTACAACTGTGCATTATATTTTAGGTATATTGTTTGTGGTGGACAGTTCAGACAAAGAACGAATGGCAGCTGCACGTGAGGAACTTATGCGCATGTGTAAATCTGAGGATTTGAAAGGGATTCCACTGATAGTGCTTGCCAACAAGCAAGACGTCAAAGGTAAGCGAGTGTTCTATTCATTATTATCATACAGAGCCATTTGAAACATACATAGCAATTTGGAACTTTTAATTTCAAAACAGACTTTTTTTTTTTTTTTTCTTTTTTGCATTTTCTTTCTTGTTAAACTTCTTCATGTTCAAAGAATTCTAGTGCAACAGCTCGATAATACCGTATTTATTTTCTTAATTACAGGAGCAATGTCAACTTCGAAGATTGCAGACTGGTTGGGTTTGGGTAAAATCAAGGATCGCTATTGGTGCGTTCAGGGAACATGCGACTAGTATATAGCCGGGATTACAAGGCTCATTGACCTTTGACCTCGGAAATTTGCATATCACGTGACAGAGGTCAAAGGTCATTGAGTGCACTTGAGTTGACCTGTATCCTTTCATCTTGTCTTTGTCCTTGGATCATGTTTAGACATGTTAGGGCTGGGGGTTTTCCACCACGGGGAGTGCGCATGTGTATGACGTCACTTCCGGTGTGCGTGAAACGGCCGTGACCTATGCATGTACTGTATTTGGGGAATCACGGCGAGATCACCTGATAGTTCAAGGTTATATTGAATGATAGGAATGCGTGTACTGACCTGTTCATCCGTGGTTTACATCCGGGGACTTATATCTGGGTCCTTTAGCTGTGTGTTCCATACGGGTTTACACGGGAACAGCCGGGTAGTTACGGAGGTGACCGAAGAGACACGGAGGTGACCGAAGATGTCACGGAGGTAACCGAAGAGACACGGAGGTCACCGAAGATGTCACGGAGGTTACCGAAGAGACACGGAGGTGCCCGAAAAGTCACGGACGTCACCGAAAAGACACGGAGGTGACCGAAGAGACGGAGGTTGCCGAAAAGACACGGATGTCACGGAAAAACGTATAAAAGTGGGAATTTTTATGAGATTGCTTCATTCATTGCCCTGCCGATCGGAGCTACCTGACCAGCCTGCCTGACCAGCATACTCAAGCCCTGCCTGAACAGCCATGGACTCCTCTCACTGAGCTAAGCTGATGCAGCACCGTGATTGAGGCAGCCTGACTGGAGTTACCTGACCAGTCTACCTGAGGAGTGACCAGCCTACCAGTGGAGCCTGAAGCCAGACCGATAGCATGAGACGTGGAGAAGATTTTACAGAGGATGCAGGAGCGCCTCCGGCTGAAATCTTACCCGAAGACGAGCGTGTGAGTGCGCTGTACCGCCGTCACTGGACCACGAAACGCCGTTGTTTCCACCGTCACCGTCGCCTGTTTGATTTGTATAATTTTCGGTTGGAGGACCTCACGCATCTTCCTACTAACGCCGAGAACATTTTTACAGATCAGGTGACAGCCTTCAAATTGAATGTGACATTTGGGTATATCTTACGGCACAAAGAGACGGGCCAACTGCGGTATTTCTACCCCAGTAATAATTCCTATGTGTTTGACCAGCCGTTCACGGTGACGGATGCTATTTCTCTGGAGCCACTCATCGACCAACTGACTACGTTGGATCCATTGGAATGGGCCCGGTTGCAACGTCACAACACCGAATGGACTGTAGAAATGGTGACGAACGTCACATTTTTCGTCACGAAAATGAGAAATCACCCCATCGGCGCTCCTGTTATTCTTCCGCCTTGGCTGCTCAATCGAAAAGGCCTGTATGCGTTAACGAGCGGAAAACATGGGCCCTACAAAGACCGCAAATGTCTGTGTCGGTGTTTGGCCGTTCATTTGGACCAGTGTGAACCCAAAACTTGTGATAGAAATGCAACTATGTATTGGGAAGAGTATCTACAGGCGCAAGACATTGACCCGCGGCAGTTCCGGGGAGTCCCATTCAAGTATTTGGATGTCGTGGAAACACTGTTCCACGTGAATATCTTTGTGTACCGTTTACTACCGAAGGAGGAGGAGGAGGATACATTTGTGGCTAAATTGGTTCATCGCTCAACAGAACGGTATGCCTCTACGATGAAAGTCAATGTCTTCGACAACGGAGGGGTGAGTCATTTTTCGCTGATCTACGATATGAGCCTGTACGCGCAATCCTACAGTTGTTCTCAGTGCCATCGGGTGTTCAAACAGTCCAACCATCTGCACTCCCACGAGAAGATTGTGACAACGCTGTGAAACGCAAATTTCCTGGTGGAGTGTACCATAACACGCCTACTATTTTCGAAGACCTGGCTGATGAGGGGATTGTCATACCACTAGAGGACCGTTATTTTCCCTACCGGGCGTGTTATGATTTCGAGGCCATTCTGGAACCCATGGACATTTTCTCAGCCAAAACGCAGTGGACACAGCGCCATATTCCCCTGAGTGTCAGCATTTCCAGCAACGTACCCGACTATGACGCTGCACCTGTCTGTTTCGTGTCCACTGGGGACTCCCATGAGTTGATTACTCGGATGATGGAGTATTTAGAGGCAGTGAGTGCGGCCAGTACAGAACTGTTGGTGTCCAAGTTCGAGGACGTGCTGGACCAACTCGACGATCGTATTTCTACACCTGGTGTGTCCTTCAGCGACGTCGGAAACGGAGTCGGAGACGGAGTCGGAGTCGGCAATGCAGGACATTCAGGCGGAGGCTGTACCCTTACCCAAGCCGTATGCGGAGAAACTGAAGTTGCGCTTCCTACAATACCTAGGCCAGTTACCTGTGCTCGGCTTCAATTCGGGGCGATACGACTTGAACATGGTGAAGGAATTTCTCTACCCTTACTTGGCCCAGTCTGATACCATCAAGTCCGTCATCAAAAAGATCAACAACCACATGGCCCTCACCACCACATCACTCCATTTCCTGGATGTACGCAACTTCTTGGCTCCAAATTACAGCTATGATCAGTGGGTAAAGGCCTATGACTGTGCACAAACCAAAGGGAGGTTCCCTTACACCTATATGTCAACACCCGACCGCTTGGAGGAAACACAGTTACCACCCCGGGACGCTTTCTTCGACGATCTGAAGCAAGTGGAATGTTCGGAAGACACGTACCGGGAACTACAGCAAGTATGGAACGACCAACATATGCAGACCTTGCGTGATTTCCTGGTTTATTATAACAACTTAGACGTGGTTCCCTTCCTCGAAGCGGCCGAGAAAATGGCCCAACTCTTTCGGGATCAAATGCACGTGGACATATTCAAAGAGTGCTTGAGTTTACTCGGTCTCGCCCTTCGCCATCTTTTTCAAGATTGCTCCACGTACTTTTCACTCATACAACAAAAAGACGAGGACATGTATGATTGTTTAAAGCAGAATATCGTCGGCGGACCCAGCCTTATTTTCCATCGTTATCACGAGAAGGACGTCACCAACCTTCCAGGTGGGAAACCCTGTGCCAAAATCATCGGATTTTACGCCAATGCCCTGTATCTGTGGCCTCTCGCCCAACCTATGCCCAGTGGGCATTATACACGCTGGTTGGCGGAAGCCCAGCGTTTCCGACCTGAACGTACACCGTACAAGCATCTGGCTGACCAGTGGTTGGACTGGGAAGCCGATCGGCGGGGAATTTCTATACGACACCAAACCAACGCCACAGAGAAGCGGATAGGAGATCGTCGACTCCCCGTCGATGGGTTTGCTATACTCCACAATAAACCCACCGTATTCCAATTTTACGGGTGTTACTGGCACGGCCACCAATGCCATTCCAGCGCTGGCCGCTTCAACGAACGACGTGGAAAATCGGCGGAAGAACTACGGGCAGAAGTGGTGGAGAACGGGGATTACGTGAAAGAGATGGGGTACCAGCTCATCGAAATGTGGGAGTGTGAATTTCACACCATGTGCCAGGCCCTCCCATACTTACGCCGCTTCGTTAAAGCGCGAGAGTACCCTCTCAGTCGCCGACGACTCCTGACCCAGCCACAGCTTCTCGACGCCGTTCGTTCCGGGGACCTCTACGGGTTTGTAGAATGCGATCTGCATGTTCCAGACAACCTCAAGCCACTATTCGCCCAGTGCCCTCCCATCTTTAAAAACACGCTGGTGAGTCGGGATGACATTGGAGACACCATGGGCGCTTATGCTGAGCAACACGAATGCCTGCCCCGTCCTCGTCGGATGCTGATCGGGAGCATGTGGGGAGAAAAAATCTTGCTGGGTACCCCTCTGCTACAGTGGTACATGAGCCACGGCCTCGAAGTGACGCGAGTGTACCAAGTCCTTCAGTACGTACCGAACGACTGTTTTGCGGGGCATGCCGACATCGTCACATCTGCCCGTCGTCAAGGCGATAAAGATCCTAGTCAGGCCATTATCGGCGAATCCTTGACACTCACGGGCAATGGTTACTATGGAAAAACGGTCACCAACCAAGACAAGCATGTCAACATGAATATCTGCACCACCCAACAAGCGCGCAAAAAGATCAACTCGCCTCTGTTTCGGTCCGTGGACGTCATCGATGATGATACGTATGAAGTCAGTTCAGCCAAGAAGACCATTCGTTACAACCTTCCGCTCCAAATTGGATGTATGGTATACCAGGTGGCCAAGCTGAGGATGCTGCAATTTTTATACGATTTCATGGCGGTGTATTTCAACCCATCAGACTGGCAACTCATGGAGATGGTCACGGACTCTGCCTACATGGCCGTCTCTAATGCGGATTGAGAGTCACTCGTCAAACCTGAATTACGTGCGCAGTATGATGCGGAACGGGACCAGTGGCTACCTGGACGCGAGCATTACCAGTACGACAAGCGGACGCCGGGTCTCTTCAAGTTAGAGTGGAGTGGAGATGCCATGATTACCCTGTCGTCCAAGATGTACTATTGTTACGGAGGTGATGGAAAGAACAAGTTTAGTTGTAAAGGCGTCAACCGACGTGACCCTGCCATCGACAAAGCCCTCCACCTAGGCGTGCTGCAAAGCCAGGCCAGTGCGAGTGGCACTAACAGAGGATTCCGGGTCGTCGACCACCAGATGCGAACCTACATCCAGAAACGAGATGCCTTCACATTTTTCTATCCGAAACGGAAAGTCCTTCCCGATGGAGTCAGTACCACCTACCTGGACTTGTGAAACTTTTTGATAGTATGAGTTAAACTAGTACTGTATAAAAATTAACATACACCTGTAAAAAAGTCGTGATGGCATCGTCAGTCCTAAGGGCTGGCGCAATGCAGGTCGTGGATTCGAATCCGACGCTCTGACAGTGTTGCCCAACTGTATTCTTTGTAACTCTACTGTATTGTTCACATTCTTTGTACATATTTTAACCCTTCTTGTTCGCCTGAATATAAAAAAAGTCAAAACGTCACTTGTGTTTTCATGAATTTTTTATTGAACATCAATGAACGTCAGAACAATAAGAACGCATTTAAGACAACCAGAGAAATGGGGCATGCACATTAAAATGAGAGGCAGCCCAGTCGTACACTAAGACATCACGGTCTTCGGCTTGAAAATAATCATCAAAAATATGTACAATCGTTTGCATAGAATGTCCTCTACTCCGGTGAGTGAGATAAAACACACAGTACTGTCCGCATATACTACTCAAGGTTCCTTGTAATCTTTTAGTATTCCAACGCCACACTGTAGTAGATTCGTCCATGAACTGGGTCAAATCGGGATGCACGGGTGCAAGTCCGTAGGAATCAAAGTATTCTCCTTGACCCCGGGCGTCCACGTATACAGCCACCCAATGTTCACCCGGTCGAGTACCAGGGTCAGTATTCAGAATGTAGGCCGCAGGAGTGGATGGAGTGGGAAAGACATTGCGTGGAAAGACACCTCGAAAGGGTACCCGGGGATCCCGCTGGAGTATGGCGATGAGCTGCTCTGTATCCATGACTCTAGCTGGCGTAGTCACACAGGACGTTTCTTTGCTGATCCACGGTGATGACGTTATCAAACTCGGCGTAGCAAATCACGTTAATGGTATGGGGTAGAGCTACCGAGAAACGCAGTTCCAACCGTAAGTTTCCTTTCTTGAGCAAGGTCAGTTGATGATCGTGTTCTAAGGTAGGGGTGAGGTCGAAGGCGATCAAAGTGTACCCACGGGCAAAGTCTCGTCGAGTGATGGTATTTCCTTCGTCCTGATTGTTTTGTCCTGTGGCTGTAAACAGGTTCAGGTAGCTCCGCACATAGTGATGGTTACCAAAATCCGGTTGTAACGCCCGGGCTGGGATTTGATGACCGGCCGCGTGCAGTGCCACAAAGTTGATGTTGAAATGTTGAAAGTGGAATGGATTCTCTGGTCACTGGCCATTGAAACTGGTATTGGTGACACACGCCAGGGTAAGCCGTTTAGGCAGATCCCCTAGAAATAAATTTTCACGATTGACCATCATCGTACCTGCTGGCACAGAGAACACCTTGGTCTGTACGCGTCGGACGGGGTGCAGGGCTGGTTTTTCCGATAAGGCTTCCATGTGACTCACCAACACCCCCTGTTGCAAATCCACCGTACGGACAAACAGGGCTGCATCTTCTATGATGATCTTGTAATGGGCGGGACCTCCACCGGCCATCAAAGCGAAAGTGGGTGGGGAACGGATCAACTTGATCTTGATGGATACGCCGTTCATCATGTAGCGGTCTTGCAGGAACAGATCGGCGTGCAGTCGTCCCATCATATCCACGGACCGGCTACCGGCTGTAAACGGTCTGCGATGGCCGAATCCGGTATTGGCAATGGTGGTCGCATCCATTGCTCCGGGTGTATCTCTGTAGTACAGTGGGGCTGACAAGTGTTTTTTTTGGCATCTTCTCCGTATGACAACAGCGTCTCGATGTAGGCTCGGTACGGGGACGTATTGGTGGACGTACTGATGAGTTTATCGTTCAGACTGATATCCACCTGTTGGAACATCGAGTGCAGCCAGAGATTCACCGGGGCTACCACCGCTTCGGCCGCGATGTCCGTCCCGTCTCACCACTTTGGCTTTCACGTAAAAGTAGGTGTGAGCTAAATCCAGGTATGCCGTATCTTTGTTTTCAATGATAAATTCCAGCGGTCCCGTTCCCATCAGGCTAGCCAGGGGCCGATGTTCTACCCAACGACCCTCGGCGACACTGGTCTGTGTGGAGGGAATAGTCCACAAATCCAATTCACTGTTGGTAGACGGACACGACTCGGAGTGAATGAATGCCATTATGCGAAGATGTCTCTCCTCTTCTTCTTCTGGGGTGTGCGTCGTCGATGTGTTGGCTGTCGAATGACTCTACCCTGTGATGGGGGTTGTCTTTTAAGGGCTTTGGCCACCAAGACGCTGCCTGCTTCTTTGGCCCGTCGTTTCAAGGCTTGTCGGGGTGCCGTCCCACTCAAGACATCACCGGCCACTTGCAGTCCACTGCGTACCGCTTGTTTGCCCACCGCTTTTACACCACGTGTCACCAGAGGTAAGAACGTTTTCACGATGCTTCCCAGTATGTTTCCCAGCCCGTGACCTCGTTGCATGCGTGCACCGCTAAAGATCGGCCCTCCACCTCCCGTTTGTTTCTTGTAATAGTCGGCATAGCTGGCCGTATGGGGAGAACGTGCTTGTCAGAAATGAAGTGTCAGCACCACTTTCCCTCGTTCGAATGCCACCGGGCGTCCCGTGTCATCTCTTATATCCACCGTGATCGTGTTGATATCGGTGTGTCGTACGGGTAGGTAGAGTATGTGGTTGAAACTCTGGGTGACTTGATCTCCATACTTCTTTCTAATGGGGACCACCCGTAACAGAGGTGTGTTGACATCTCCCACAACGTGGTTGTCGACCACGTCCGAGTAGACGTAGCGTCCGTACATACCCACTTTCATATCCATCGCAATGTCGCCTTCGTCGGTGGTTGGGCCCGGGTAGACGGAATAAGGGAGACCTAACATTTGCTGTAGGGTGGGACTGAGTTTGACACTCACGTTGGGGCTGAGAAGGAGACAGGCCTTGTCGTTGTGTGTGTTGTAATCGAACTCCACATGATTCTTGAAGGGATAGGATTTCATGGGTTTTGAATTATTCGTGACCACCCGTAGAGACTTATAATGCATCAGTGTTCTCAAGCCATCCATGAACTCTTTGGGGGTATCGTATTGGCCTTTCGGGTAGGGTCAGCCGGGTTACTTTGCCTTCGTAGGTCACCTCGTACCACACGTCCTTGTCTCGCACGTTGTACCACGAGTTAGTGTATTGCTTATCCACGAGTCCGCATTCCCATCGTCCAGGTAAATGCAATGGTTGCGGTAACTGGGTCACGTACTTGGCCAAGGTGTTGTCAGGAAACACACCGAGCGAACTGTTACTGGGCAACGTGAGGTAAAACAGGACGACTGAGCTTTTCTGCTTCTGCTCCCGGCTTTAATAGGGTCCCCTAGTAGGGTTCCACCCTAGTAGGGATTAGTAGGGGTCCCAGGTCTTGGGGGCTTGTAGCTGCCGTCGTGATCGGCGCGGTGTGGCTGGCATAGAGGTCGCATAGGGGTGAAAAGAACGTCCCCGCCGTGAGGGTGTTTTGAGAGGAGTCTGCGGTTGCCATTCCCATGTATGAGGAAGTCGAGAGGGTGCTTGCATCCAGTTCCAGCGTTCACGATTTTCTACCAATTCTCGAGGGACGTGTGTGTCTTTCAACGCTCTAGCAAAGGCTTCCCAACCCGGTGGATTAGAGTGTTTGCGAGAACGTACCGTATCGTTGATCAGATCGGTGATATGAGACCCCGGGACCACTTGGTTTCAAATAAGCAGCTGCCCCTGGTCGGTCCAACCCATATCAGGATTCTGTTTCACCCGGTCCAACAATAAACGAGCCTTGGTCTTGAATGCCTTAGGGACACTGGCCAACACTTCCTCTTCGAGCTGAGGTGAGGCGGAGGATGAGGTTGTTGGTGTTGGTAGTGGTGTGGGTAGTGTGGGTAGTGTGGGTGTTGAACCACCCCTATATTAATCCATAAACGTCTTGTACCGGTTCAGCGTCTGATGGTAAAGTTGAATTTTCTCGTGATTGGGCAGTCGGCGTTGAAGTATGCTATTCATTTCTTCATCGAGGGACTGCAGTTGTTGTACCGTGGCAGGAACAGGGTAGGGTGATTGCAAACTTTGTAACAGTCGAGGTTCGACAAGCATCATTTTTTTCGTATGTTCCATGTTATCGTCCCAAGATGGATCCTACTAACGGTCCCAGTGCGGAGGCTGCTAATGGCGCGAGGAGTGCCCCGAGAAATCCACCTTGCTGTAACACCTGTTTCTCTTTCTTTAAACTCGTCTTCTTCACCAGCGTTCGGAGACCCGTCTTGTGCCGTTGCAATTTCCCTTTCTGCAGAGGACTGAGAGGAACATTCCCTTTTAACACATTATGAGCGACTTCACACAAGCACCGTACCAATCCCGTGTCCGCCCCGCGCACCAGGGCCCGGACCACCTCCGGTGGCGCGCTGCGTAACATGCGGAGCGCCGGCGCGTGCTTCCGTATCCGCGCAGACATGATGAGAAAGTGAATGGTTTGAAGTCCGCTCTTGTTCTTTTATTTGGGTGTGTACACCGTCTGGAACTGAAGTGCCGAAGGTGTCCCTTGTTTCAAGTCGATGAGTAGGTAGCCGTGGGCCTCCTGGGTGGCATCTTCAAAGGCTTCCCGTACAAAGGCCGTGTTTTAGGGTACATCTGTTTCGCCAGGTGCATAATTTGTGGCGCGTCTCTGGGGGTTTTGAACAACACCACATACTGGGCATTCAAACTGATGTTCCTGTGCTCTTTGTTCTTACTGAAGAGATTTTGGACGATGTAGATGATACTCAGCCGACGATGATGACTTCCTTTGGTAAAAAGCCGGGTGACTCGACTATCCGTTTCGGTCATTAGATCATCCACGACCACCAACGTGTCTTCTGGGTTATCCTCTGGGGGTAATCCTTCCACCAAGGTAAATCCAGGCCTCCGTGCCAGTTCCTCGTACGCAGGCTGCCAAGCTCCATAACACCAAAGGATGCGGGCCACGGGAGGAGAAATGAGGGCAGGCTCCTCAATGAGACGTTGAACGAAGTGTGTTTTCCCCGACCCGGTCGGTCCAGCGATGAGACACGTGAAAGGATGCTGCCACCGTGGATCCATCCAGTTAATTGGTGTTTTGGGCTAAGCGTTCAGAGGCCCACCACCGTTGTTGCGGATCCCACCGTTGATCGTAGTCTGGAGGATACCATTGCCGTGGTAATCGTGGTACAAGACCTACTACAGGATAGGTCTCCCTGCTGAATGGAGTGGCCGCTCCCCTCGTGAGAGGTGTACTGTTCGGGCCTAGAGTAGTGGATGCGATGATCGGGGGGACCCTGCTGAAGATTGAGGGTTCCTTCGTTGGGTGTCGTGGTACTTGGATCTCCCTGCTACCCGGAGCTACCCTCGTGATGGGTGTACTCTTCTTGGATGCGATGATCTCCCTGCTGAACGGATCAGCTCTCGTGATGTTTGGTGCTTCGAAGATGATGGTGTTGTTGTTGTTGTTAGCGTATTGACGTTGAGGGGGTGAGAGGGTAGGTAGGCAGGCTATCAGGTACGCCAAGTCGTAGAAGACACCTCCAAACAACACACCTAGAAGTGTTAGTATACACACGACAGTACCGACTTGTCCTTTTCGAGTACGCAGCAGTAAAGGAAGTTGTGCACTATCCATGGTACAACCCTAGACTGAAGGCTGTAGGAGATGTGAGGTAGAATTTATATCCGTTTCATGTCACGGGCAGAGACCCAGGAATTAAACGAACTGGGCCAACCTAGCCATTTGACGAAATGATAGGGGATGCCACGTCTACGTTCTGTTTTCAAAATCTCCTCCACCGTGTAGTAGTCTTTCTGTGTTTTTACGACCGGTTGTAATTCTACCTCGTAAAACGTGCCTTGCAGTGTTTCTCCTTGTAGATCTTCCAGTTGATAGACGTGTGGGTTTCGGGGCTATGGCAAGCGATGACAAAGTGCTCATCACTCCAGTTGGGCAAGGAACTTTTCTCAAATTGTCCTTTGACTTTACTGATCCGTACCACATCTCCGCGTTTGTAACGGGGTGAAGACCCTTCTTCAGGCGGTGAGTAGAGCGTACGGCGCACTTGATGTTCGTTGCGTTCCGTCACATCGATGGGCGCCCGTTGGATACTGCGATGATAAGCTCGATTGTACCCTCGAACCAGTTGAGGTAGCACATCGATGTACCGTAGGGTGTTTTTGGCTGTAAAATACTTGTACATCCGACCTTTCAAGGTCCGATTGAACCGTTCTACCACAGAGGCTTTGGTTTCGTTGTACGTATGGAAGAAAAACACCTTCTGTTTCTTGAGAAAGGCTTGAAAGTGTCGATTGAGAAATTCTGTGCCTTCATCTGTTTGCAAATAGAGAGGTTTGCGACCTGTCTTGAAAATCTGCCGGAACGCCTGTACAAGATTCTCCCCTGTTTTGGTCCGGATGGGTACCACCCAGGCGACCTTGGATAAAATATCGATACAGGTCAACATGTCCATCATTGTGGGTAGCAAATCGACTCATATCGACCAAATCTGCCTGCCATTGTGCGTCTATGCCTCCTACGATGACTCGGTTACGGCGAAAATGCCGTCGGGCTGCTCGATGTAAGCTATAAGTGTCTTGGGTTTTTAATCATTCGCGAACTTCAGCTCGACTGATGCCATGGGACTGCGCAGGTCGAGCGAGCGCTCCCACAGCGCTATAAGCGGCTGGACTGTCTGGACTGTAATACAATTCCGTCAACACCTCATCCACATGTGTTGTACCCTTATCTATTCGGGTGTCCCTACGGGTTCGCTTCATGATGCGACTGACGCTCTAGACTGTGTGGCTCCTATAGATATAGTACCTCATCGACAATGGGGACTACTTGTTTCAAAGCCGTCCATAGATCGGGGTCCAGGTTAAAACCACCGTCGTTCAGACAGAGGAGTCAAGCGAAAAAGGGACCGCAGAAAATGTAGACGTCACACAGGTGAATGCTATCGCCGTCCAGGTCACCCAACAACACCCGTTTCAAGGTAGTCCAGCCTTCCGGTGACAAAAAGACGTGCGCTTTGGGTTTAGGCGTACACCAACACCTAAGTCCGCTGTCGGACGTCAGTTGGAATAACGCAAGCTCTGTTCCGCTCGCTGCCATGGTGGGGAATGAAAAGCGAACGGTTAGAGAGGTGACTTTATAGTGTACCTGTTGGGTAGGGTTTTATACACCGTGTGAGTCATGCAAGTGATGCTTGTTATACTCGCTTGCGCCATAAGGTCAATAAGGTTAGAAATGCGCTTTTATCTACTACGCCCTTACGCCCTTCGTGAAAGTCCGTCATTGTTCGGTAGTGTAATGTTATTTGTATAGGATTTCATTTAACCTGAGATTTCACTAGTCAAAGCTTAAGCACAAAATGAGGATTGTAAATTAACCCAGGAAGAATGCCGAGACACTTTGGACCAATCGGCATCATCCTGGGTTAAGGGTGGTGATTTTTAACCCACGATTTCATAGTGCCGAGCTTGGTGGGATTCTGGCATTTTGTGTAATGTTATTTGTATAGGAATTCGTTTAACCTAGGATTTCACAGTAGCGAGCTTCAGCCTAAAAACAGGATTGTAGATTAACCCAGGAAGAATGCCGAGACACTTTGGACCAATGGTAAGACGATCATTCATCCAATGACTAAGTCCCAACAAGAGCCAATCAGTCCGTTTTAGACAACCAATCGACATCATCCTGGGTTATTGTATGGGACTTCAATTTAACCTAGGAAATCGCTATTGAAAGCTTGGTGGGATTCTAGCGTTTTGTTAGTGCGCGTTTTTGGACCAATGAGAGCCCCTAATTTTTAACCTAGGAAATTGTCATTGAGACCTTGGAGAGATTGTAGCGTTCACTATTGTCCGTCAGCATTGGTATACGAATTCATTTAACCTGGGGCTCATAGCTTGAGCCTAAAAAGAAGATTGTAGACAGGCAGAATACCGAGACACTTTGCACCCATTGACATCATCCCAGGGTAGTGATTTTTAACCCACGATTTCACAGTAGCGAGCTTGGTGGGATTGTGGCGTTTTGGTAGCGCGCCTTTTTGGACCAATGAGAGCTCGCTATTTCAACCAATAGATTTGTTCGACCGAGGTGCCAATTGACGAGCTTCGCACCTTTTAGACAGCCAATCGATATCCACCCCAGTTGAGCTTATAAACTCCCAGTCCCGCGTAGAGAAGTACATTCAATCGCAATTTTTCTTCTCGACAACACTTGGACAGACAACATGGGAAAAACAAATCTAGTGGCCAAGATGTCCACGGGCGGGACGAGAAGAAGGATAAGGAGAGAGAGGACGGTGCACGACGAGTACATGGAAAGAAGTCGTACGTGGGAAGATCGGCGACAGCTGGCGAGAGCCGTTAAACAATTTTGGCTAGACGAAATACGAAAATGGGCTAGGAGCAACATAAATCTATCTCGACTGGCGTGGCGCGATCTCCACCATTTAGTGACGAGGACGCCCAGCGATTTAGAGGGGGAAGACTGGTTAACCGCTTTGGAGGACGTGTTGGAGGACCAACAACCCCAGCCAATGCTCCAACAACAACTCCAGCCAGTCGACCTCCAGCTGCGGGATTTACAAGCGTACCAACAACAGCCCCAGCCTGAGTTCGTCGACATCAGCGAGGGGGAACAGCAGGAACAACAACAACAACAGCTCGGGGGCAGAATTCCCCCCTTCCTGAGACAACAGGGTAAAAAAACATCCAACGGCCCTTTTCAGGGCCAACCAGTCCTTCGCAAGGGGACTTTTTAATCTGGCACATTGAAATTAACATGAGGTCCTACAATCTCCTCTCCTCTATGAATGACACACTAACGTGGTAAGGTTGCCTAAAGTAAGTGAGCCGTAAGTCCATTTATTTCAAGTTTACCGTACTTTTAACACAGTCGTGCAGGTGAAATGGGGCTTTTGAAACGTGGAAAATGAAAAAAAAATATAGTTTTATGCAGCCGTTAGCTCTATGAAATTTTCAGGGTTACACGATAACATGCCAAGGTATAAATTTAAAGTTGTTTTAGATCTCAACTGGTGTTTATTAAAAATTTAGCCCGCTTCCAAATCTTGCAGAAAGCACACATCATTTTGTCTTTTCTTTCTGGCCATGATGTCTAGACAGATTTCGCTGACGTCCGCGCGCCCTCAGCCTTTTACGGTAGAGAATAAAAAGCGGGCTGTCGGTCGTCTGCTACACACATTCATTTCACCTTCCCCTTGCATAGAGTGAACACTGACACACATGAGTTGAATTTCTAATATTTATTAACAGTAGAATGAACATAAGAGTTTCACCGCTTCTTTGCGTTAAATTTTCTAAAAGCATTATACGGTGTCACCATGATGGTAGAATGAACGTAGAATGAACATAGCATGAACATAGAATGTAGGAATACGGTAATGTCTGAATGTTCAATATTTAGCCAACAAGACTTGTTTGAACTCTTCCGTGTCTTTTTGTCCCGCGTGCACGAATAGGAAGGCTGCAATCTGCTCACGGGAATTCTCGGTCGACAGGCCGCTTCCAATGCCTCCGCGATTTCCGTATCGTTGATGTCGTGTAGCGCCTGAGTCACCAGCGCGTCTGGCAGTTCCATGTCTAGACACGTACACGGGTTTAGCGGACTATCCGGGCAGCCTGGACATGCTAGTATACGCAAGTGTTGAATGCGCCGTTTAAGATGATCCTGGTAGGTTTCAATGTACTTTTTGTAGTACTCAGACAGCTGGTCATGCAGAGCTCCAGAAATTTCGGGTGCGAGGTGCTGAAGCTTCCGCCACGCAGGTATTTGCAGGGTGACTCCCTCGGGTAAGGGAATACGCGTAGTATCCTTCTTCAACTTCCATTTACGAATACGTACCAGCAGCATGTTGTTGAACATAGAACAGGTGAGGAAGACATCGTCTCCACAACAAAATTTATGTTCGATGTGCCCCTGGTTCTCAATGACCGCCTCGACGACTTGACTGTGTGTATCTCTGTACTCTTTCCCATTGCTCAAACGTTAAGGCAATATGCTTAGGTGGTTTATCATCCCAGGCTGATGCATTAAAGTGCACTTGCTCGTATTTCACGGTTACAGTTAAATAGGGCGTGAGCTCCCATCTGGTGATCTGGGCCGCCTGGTAGGCCTGCTGGATGATGTCATTCATCTGCTCCACAGACATAGGGAGTAGCATCTCTTCCTCCGCTTGCTGAGGCTCTTGCTGAGGCATTATTAAAGGTGTTAGTTGGGGACGTTTGGCTGGTGGATAGGACTCTTCCGGGTGTTCCTGGGCACGTTTGCTACCTGTACTCTCTTCGGGGATGTCTATGACTAAGGTATGTTCCTCGGGTTGAAGTAGAGAGGCTATTCCCGCATTCCCCGTCTCTCTCAGCGCCTCCAAGAAGGCCTGAAATGATAAAGGACCTCGGCGTGGTAGAGTGTCCATGAGGGCTCTGTTTCGTGCCGTATTGGTATTTTGTGCCATGATGTCTTCTTCCATGTATGTAGTGATTACGTTTCTCAACAGAAGCAGATCACATAGTTCGGCCACATTCATCATCTCACTAATGATCTGGACACGGTGCTGCATCAGCTTAGCTCGGTCAGAGGAGTCCATGGCTGTTCAGGCAGGTCTTGAGTAGGCTAGTCAGACAGGCTGGACAGGTAGCTCCGATCGGCAGGGCAATGAATGAAGCAATCTCCTAAAAATTGCCACTTTTATACGTTTTTCCGTGACATTCGTGTCTTTTCGGCAACCTCCGTGTCTCTTCGGTCACCTCTGTGTCTTTTCGGTGACGTCCGTGACTCTTCGGGCACCTCCGTGTCTCTTCGGTAACCTCCGTGACATCTTCGGTCACCTCCGTGTCTCTTCGATGACCTCCGTGACATCTTCGGTAACCTCCGTGTCTCTTCGGGCACCTCCGTCACATCTTCGGTCACCTCCGTGTCTCTTCGGTCACCTCCGTAACTACCCGGCTGTTCCCGTGTAAACCCGTGTGGAACACACAGCTAAAGGACCCGGATATAAGTCTCCGGATGCAAACCACGGATGAACAGGTCAGTACACGCATTCCTATCATTCAATATGACCTTGAGCTATCACCTGACCTCCCCGTGATGGAAAAACCCCAAATACAAGTCAGTACATGCATCCCATCAATGGTATTGCTAAAGAACCCGGATATAGGTCAATCCTAAACTACCCGACTGTTCCCATGTGAACCCGTGTGAACCCGGAACACACAGCTGAAGGACCCGGATATAAGTCCCCGGATGTAAACCACGGATGAACAGGTCAGTACACGCATTCCTATCATTCAATATAACCTTGAACGATCAGGTGATCTCGCCGTGATTCCCCAAATACAGTACATGCATAGGACACGCCCGATTCACGCAGGCCGGAAGTGAAGTCATACACATGCGCACTCTCCGTGGTGGAAAAACCCCAGCCCTAACATGTCTAAACATGATCCAAGGTCAAGGACAAGATGAAAGGATACAGGTCAACTCAAGTGCACTCAATGACCGTTGACCTCTGCCACGTGATATGCAAATTTCCGAGGTCAAAGGTCAATGAGCCTTGTAATGCCGGCTATATACTACTCATGCGCAACAAAGGGAGAGGGTGTTCTGGAATCGATGACAACAATGGCTAGTTTGGTGAAAAACTACAAGAAAAACAGCAACAAGTGGAAGAAATCCAACTATATCTGAACCCATCGTTTATTCTGATAGAAAACAATTGATGTTCGCGACTTATATGGTAGATTGTCATGCATTATTATAAGCATTCAAACAACCACCACCGACTATTTGACATCTCTAGTGCTTAATACACGGAAATGTTCTACACCGTTTGATGGGCCATGTTTGTTAACAGCTTGCAAGAAATCAATATTGTTTCTATATCTATAGTGCTAAATCTAGAAATGTTCTACTTCTGTTGATGAATATCTTTGTTAACAGTATGCAAGCAACATATGTCGCTATTTTGTATATCTATAGTGCTCACAACACAATGCGCACTGTTATCTCTTGATGGAATGTTAAGTTTTTGTTGCTTTTCAGTTTGATTTGTTATCTTATATATCTGTGTGAATAAAGTTAAATATAACACATATATTCACATTCGCTATTTTTTGTTTCCGGCGTGGGACTCGGAAAAGTCTAAGTTTCAAAGCATCGCTTGTCTGCTTACGACATGCTATTTCTGGCTATACAATGGCTACCTATCCAAATATAGAGGCTGGAAATATGTAAGAATTGCAATAAAATCACCATGATATTCGAGCAATATTGACTCTTCGAGAGATTATGTCTGCTCCCAATAATTACAAGTGTCCTGGGTTTCTTTTTGTAAGCTAATCAGATAATATCCGGTTGATAGAGACGCAACCCCCAAATCACAGGCTTGTGATTAACAGGTTCTTTTATTTATTTACACCTTGTTAATTTATTTAGCACCCGGATTGTTTGTTAAGAACAAAAATAAATCCAAATGCGGAATTGTTTGGGTTTGCAGCAACCGAATTGAGAAGAATGCCAGGGAGATAATAAGGCAAGTAGGGTCTTGGGGGGAGTTTATTTAATCACGAAAACTGATTATTTTTAGGTTTATTCGCAGAGGAACATTGTTGTGTAACCAAGTCCGCATGTCTTATGTATGCTACTCAATCAAAAATCCCAGATACAATGAGAACTGCTACTTCGGAAGTTATTCAGCGCAGTCCCCGTCTCCGCAAATCGGACCATCTAACATAAAACATGCCAGGAATTCATGATAATGTATATTCGATAGTTGTGATATTTGTTGGTTAAGATATACAAATTGTTTGGATAAACACAGATACAACGTCACATCACAGGCTGCCAGGGTTAAGCATTTGCCTCGTCAATTTTCCTAGTGGATTTCTCACTTACCCATAGGCTATACCTAACATTCGCGCCCAAGAGGCCCGTTCGTATGAAAATACCAGACCTTTGCCGAATTGTGCACTGGAACTACCGAAAAATTACTTCCTGGTCCAGCCCGCTTTGTTTACACGAACTCCGCGAGCAATTCGCATATGCGCGTTTGGAGGAATGGAAACCCCCGACACGATGGTATCATAGATATCAGCTATTATACGGGGAAGAAGAATTTTCAGGTGACCAAAAACGGGCGGTCGACCTCATAAAGAAATTAGAGGGGGACCATTCATACGAAACAATAGAGACATCAGTTGGGTGTGTCGCAGAATCTGCCAAACTTTTTATTTTATTTTCAATGTAACCAGGTCATCCCCATCATATGTGAAAGTCGAACATTTTCAACTGAAAAACGATAAAATAGGACGAAAGTAGTCTCTCCAATATCTATAATGACCAGTCAATTCAGGATCAAAAAATATAGTCGCTGGTCAATATATCACCCCAAATCGTCGTGACGATGAAGTGAGTACATCTTGGAGACAGACTGTCTGGACAACACAATAGGAGCACGTAAAGATGTAAAAGTTCGCAATTGCTCTACAAAAGATTAAAACTAAAACAGTTGTATTAATCATATCAGCTTTAGTATAAATAATACAGATAAATAGCCAATTCCCAAAGATGTGCTAAGCTTTGTTTGTGAGTTAACGGTTATGTCAGTTTAACCCTTTAACCTAGGGATGTTTGCACCAGGGGCGACAAGTGACAGTCCACAGAGTATCACCGTGTTGAACAATCTTTGGCCGGTGGTCGCTTTAACTCACAGGGGAGACTCAGACAGACTGGCGGCGACGGCCAACAGTGATCCGATCACCTGATCATAATTACTCAATAGTCCAATTTACCTGTCCGACGGTATATATCACGAACAACCACAGGGCTGAGAATCAAATCGCACATAACCCTCCATCGGCGCGCATCGTTCACAATCCGCTCTTCTAAATAACACTTTCGATTTACTCTTAACATCCAAAACGATGGGAAAGATTCTAACTAAAATACAAGACATCTTCGGAGAACTTCACCTTTCTCCAGCCAGACTAATCATGGTTGGACTGGATTACGCCGGTAAGTTATATTCACTTTTATCTATTCAAGTACTTAAGGAAATCTTTCCATCAGTTAAACATTGCAATAATTTTGCATACCTAATCGATATATTCAATATTGTCTTTCTTTCATTTTCCAGACAAAAGTACAATTCTGTACAAGATTAGGTTAGATGATGACGATATCCAGACAGTGCCTACTGTAGGATTTAACGTGGAAACCGTGACCGTCTGTAAAAACGTCACCTTTACCGTGTGGGATGTCGGTGGACAGGAAAAACTCAGACGACTGTGGAGCATGTACTTCAAGGGATCTCGTGGTATGTAGCCTGACCACAAAGGCATTCTTCTCTCAAGTTATTGGAAAAGCATCATTCATATCAACGTTTCATTTCAAGAAGAGAATACCGTGCATTTTTATTCCTATTTGACGATACCTTAGATCTAATTGAAAACACGGGACGAGACAAGATTTGTTGATGAATACAGCTACGATTTTTGTCTTACAACTGTGCATTATATTTTAGGTATACTGTTTGTGGTGGACAGTTCAGACAAAGAACGAATGCCAGCTGCACGTGAGGAACTTATGCGCATGTGTAAATCTGAGGATTTGAAAGGGATTCCACTGATAGTGCTTGCCAACAAGCAAGACGTCAAAGGTAAGCGAGTGTTCTATTCATTATTATCATACAGAGCCATTTGAAACATACATAGCAATTTGGAACTTTTAATTTCAAAACAGACTTTTCATTTTTTTTTTTTTGCATTTTCTTTCTTGTTAAACTTCATCATGTTCAAATAATTCTATAGTTCAACAGCTCGATAATACCGTATTTATTTTCTTAATTACAGGAGCAATGTCAACTTCGAAGATTGCAGACTGGTTGGGTTTGGGTAAAATCAAGGATCG
>JAVTVY010016530.1:0-67657 GCA_036873755.1 Hanleya hanleyi | reverse complement strand
AAATGTATCAGTGCGCAGTACAGACAAAACGCCAAGTGAATCTTCTCAAGATGAATTCAACATTCACTGATAGTTGGTCATGTCTACAGGTTAGCGATGATCATATCACCTACTGTTACCAGTTTTACCGAAACAATCAGATTCAGTTTCATTCTTCAAAGTAGCCAATACTGTGGAGTATGTTCATGTGAGTAGAGAAAGCATCACCATTGTCTAAATGGGCAAAGTTGGAGTTAGTCTTTATGGCAAGACTGTTTAGCCTCTCCACTTCTTCATGTCTGGCTCTAGTTGTTGGAGTATTGACAACATGACAAAGTCGATCTGGATTGACCAACACATCGGGGTGCCAGGCAAAATCTGGATCTTTGTCATTTCCACCTGCTGACTTGGCCCGTGACAAGGCTACAAACAAAGCTCCTGGGTTTCTTAATTCAAAGGCTTTTGTTCCTGGTGTTATAACTATGTAGCGATTGCATTCATTATCCCCTATTGTCATTCCTTGGCACCGATGTATTGTAGTCCCCCAACCAAGTCTCAATGGTATTTGTTTTCTTTTACAGGAGTGGCATCTGCAGTCTAATTTCCTTTCCACTGGAACAATTGGAACAAGTTTTGGTTGGCTCTCTATGTATGCTGGTCCAGTGTATTTATCAAAGTGTACCAGAACAATGAGAGGCAAAGAAACGCTTGGTGAAGTGCCTGTTTGGTAGACAATGTCTATGACTTTGCCAAATGATCCGTTAAATAGACCAAATTTAACATTTAAGTTCACAGTAAGCATCACCTTGGCCCCTTTGCAAAGATAGAGAGTGCGAGCAAGGCCACCTGCTTTATCAGGTGCTGATGTTTTGGCATGGACTCCCTGTGTAATTGACTCCATCCTGGCGATAGGAACAGATTTATTCAGCTCGAGAATTTGAATCTTCTTGTGTTTCCATTCATCAGCATGACTGGGAAAGACAAATAGACCCTGATCTTTCATACGCGACAACATATCTTCACCATGTAGCAGACGGAGATTATACCACTGAAATTGTTGCAGCCACAGAGCTTGGTCAAGTGTGGTTCTGTAGTCTCTCATACATAACAATGTATCCTTCAACTGCTGTTGATCATTGTCCTGGCGTATAATGGTCTTCAGAGTGACTGCATTATTGAACTCCTTCCACACCATTGCTCCATGCATTGCTGCTGGGATTCTACTTTTGCAGTAGAAAACAGGAGAGTCGCATACGGGAGGGAGTTGGGCATCATCGCCAAGAAATACAACAACAGGAATACCACCCCATGAATGAGATTGATTAGACTGAGTCTTGACACCACAGGAGGTCAAGAACTCCATCCACCCAAGTGTTGTGCATCCAATCAAGGACCGTTCATCAACTAACAAAGCAAGAAGCCCTTCACAGTTTCTCTGAAGGGCTTCCCCAGTAGATCCATCAGGAGGAGACATTTCTTTCATTGCTGACTGACTTGTTGGAACAGAAATCTGTGTAATGTAACACCGGATATGATGTTGGCACTATTTCCTGTTGGGCATACAACCTGCACAGACTTGTTATTGTTGAAAAGCATACGAATGGCTCTGACAAGACAATTGATAAGATATGATTTACCAGATCCTGCAGTGCCAGCTACAGCAAGCCGAAGGGGATCACATGTGCTTGGATCCTGTCTATACTTCAAAAGAGTTTGCATGACAAGGTTGAAAGCAAATCTTTGTTCCTTGTTCATGCTGGTAAAAGAAATATCTGGTAGGTCAAGATTGTTGTTATCTCTGCCGTTTTCCTCTTCAAGATTTTCCAGCCACTCAATGCCCCGCTGTAAAGGATAGAAACTACTTGGCCCACTCCAGTCGTATCCAGGACCACCATCATCATACTGGAACTCTGTGGTAGGGTCTTCAAAATCAGCATTTGGTTGAACAAGCTGAACCCAGTCTGGTTGTTCTGGATTATCATCATCTGTAGACTGTTCCGGTTCCTCAGATTCTGAAATAGATTTGTCTCCTCCTAATTCATGTCTCCTTGCCCTCTCAATCCGCTTTTACAAATGTAGGACATGTATCTGTGGTAAGAAAATATTCCATTTTCTCTGGCCAGGTGGTCGACGAGTCCTTGATATCAGTTATTGTACGCCAGTTAGGCCAATGAAGTAATAGCATGGTCCTACAATAATCCTCAGAAAGTGGCCATGTGGCTGTGATAGTACTTCCTGATATAACTGGTACAAGACCCCTCTTACAGATGAAGTTGTACCATGAACTTACATCGCCATCATTGCGTGCTAGATATCTGTCAAGAGGAGTAACAGTACAGCCTGTTCGTTCCAGGACTCTGGAACCAGACATACTAACAGACTGAAACTGATGGCTACATCTGTACAAAGGTAAGAGAGAAAGCTCATAACATGCTTCAACAGCAGAAATGTCACGTTTAACAGTACCCATCAGTAGTTTGGTACAAAGTGATCTGGCTGTTGCCCCGGAAGAATCATCAACTGAATTAACCATGTCATTGAATAGGTCAGCAGTTGCTCCAGTTGGTTCATTGCCTTTACAGGCATATCCACAAATGTACTTCTCTGTTGCGATAATTTCATTTACTGAAGGGCTTTCGGGGTTGCTGCGAGATAGAATTATCGAAATGTCCCCGTTAGCTCTCCAGGCTTGGGTGTGGTACTGGGAGTGTTGGACGAGCATTGGATGGTCTCGTTCCATTTCCAAACGCGACGACCCATTCTTATCTTTCACGATAGCTGGTGTAATTTGTAGCTCCTTTCCTGGCTCAGTGGCTGTACCAAACTCCATTCTACAGACCTTGGGTGTCTCTCCATCACTGTTTCTGACAACCTTGTGTGGAGGTCTCACGCAGTAATCAGAACAACGATGTAGGTTGACTCTGTTGGTTAGCAGCAGGTGGTCCTCCAAAGGTGATTCCTGTGATTCACTCACATCCATGAGAAGCTTAACCAGTGGATTCTTTTCTTCTGGTGGTGCTGGTCCTGTTCCTTCTGGTGGAGGCCACAGCCACTTTCTAGAGTTTCCATCATTGTCTTTACCTGCCGGGTGACTGGCAGTGAGGCCAAAAATGGACTTTGCCCATTGGGCCAACTCCACTGCACATTCTTCTTCGGAGAGCTCCCTCTGTAGGGCTTCATACAACAAATTGTGTGGTTCCCTGTCAAACCTCCAGCATAATCCATGCCAATGCACCATTCCTCTAGATTTTGCAAACTCTTGCCTGTACCAGTAAGTATCTACCCCAAAGACTGGACCCATTATCTGTTTGAAATATGATTGAGTCCGCAAATCAAAGTAGTGTGCAACTATGTGTGCATTCTTTTGAAGAGCAGAAAAGAGTGCTGTGCGGTCATCAAGGTCAATATCTTCACCTGACGTTTCATGAATATACAGCTGGAGAAGTCGTCTCAGAGGTTTGAAATAATACTCTGCGCAACTCCCAGTTGTGAAAAAAGAAGGCAGACCTTTATTTTCATTAATTTGAAACTGAATGAGTGCTCTTAGTTCTTTACCCTTTTGGGTCCAGTATTGTGAAGAACCACGCAAACAGGAACCAAAGTACAGAATTTTATTACCAATGTTCTCTCCTTGTTCGATTTTCTCTTTCAAATCAGAGACTGTCAAGTTGTCATCTCCCAACTGTTGGCGGACAATGAAACTACTTTGTTCCAACACCCGTTTCCGTATTATGATGTTGTGAACAATGAATTTGAAGTACTGGTGCTGACTAAATCTACCATCCTTGTACCACATTAGATGTTCTGCCCAGTCCGACATAGAGGTACATGTTATGGTGCGATTAATGCTGTAATCACCGGTTCCATGTGGGAACAAACAAGGAAATGCAAGGGTGAAAAAGTTTTGCTGGGTGAACTCAGAGACTGGTTGTGCTCCACGAGTAGGCCAAGGAATTGTAACTACACCTTTTTTTGTTTTTAGTAACCTCACCATGTTCAGGGCCAACTGCTTCAGCGACTACCTCTTCTACTTGTTTTTTAATGTCTACATTCGGTTCTGGAAGAAGTATCCCAGAAACCGTTTCTTCATCCTCTGTGTCAACATAATGGACTTGCTCTGAAGCAGGACCTTTGTCACATGTGTCTTTATTCGTTGAATTGTATTCAACTGTATGTATGTCAGGGTATGTGCCATTCAAGGGGAGCATGTTCAATCTTTCCTGACATGATGATATCTGCATAAGCAGGGTTGTTTGCTTTTAGCCAAAACAGGGCAAACTGGACAGAATAACGGCGTACATTGAATTCTTTATTTGTGTCATTCTTTCCATATCTGCGTACCCGTATGATGTTGATTTCCTTGGGAAGTTTGGGGAAAATTTGGGCTGGTTGTTCTATGGCCTGAGGAAATGCCACACAGTGACCATTAGCTGCTATGCCTCCATGTTTCAAGAGATGCACATTGATGCAGGGAGAAATTCTAGAAATAAGTTGTTGCTCTACAACAGTAAGGTCTTTAAGTTCTTGGGGGACTTCTCCTGGATCCATATTGTTTTCATTTGAAAACATCTTGATCTCCCCCTTTTCTCTAGAGCAACGGTGACATATTGTTTTTGACTTATTAGCCATTTTCATATCCAGTCTCCGTTCATGACATATCTCACATAATCCAAACTTGTATGTCATTTGTTTGAGCTCAAATGATCGTATGGAGTCCATGGCAATGTTGAACTGACTGTTTGATGTTAATGGGGGAGGGGGTGGTATGTCTTCATCATTGAGTTGTAAAGTTTCTTTTTTTCTCTTTATTTGATGTGTAATCCTACGTTTCCATAGGGTTTTGTCTTCTTCACAGTTTGGCAGTTTGAAGGGAATGCCTAGCTTCCTACATTGGTTTTGTAGTTCTTCCTCCTCTTCTGTCAGTGGACTATGACTAATTGTATTTGAAGCTTTGTATGTAGGATCTAGATTGTTTTTCATATACACATTCTTCGGCTGTTGTTGGTTTGGACTTTCCGCTATGTGTACATTTTGTTGTTTTAGACTTTCTGCGACATGTACTTTTTGTTTCTGTTGTTTTAGACTTTCTGCTACATGTAAATTTTGTTTCTGTTGTATTCGACTTTCTGCTACATGTACCTTTTGTTTCTGTTTTAGACTTTCTGCTGTATGTACCTTTTGTTTCTGTTGTTTTAGACTTTCTGCTACATGTACCCTTTGTTTCTGTTGTTTTAGACTTTCTGCTACATGTACCTTTTGTTTCTGTTGTTTTAGACTTTCTGCTACATGTACAGTTTGTTCTTTTTGTTTCAGACTTTCTGCTACTTGTACATTTTGTTTCTTCTGTCCATTTTGATTTTCCGCTCCACATACATTTTGTTTCTTCTTTCGAGTTTGACTTCCTGATACCGGTATGTGCCCATTTTTATTTGTCGGTTGTATACTGTCAGTGAGTGTTTGAGATGTCAGGAATGGCATTGATGCACAGGTGAATGCATTGTGGGACATACGTTTGATTGTTTTATTTCTTTTGGAATTCGTGGTACCACTTTCAGGTGATGTTGGCTGTTTGCGTTTCAGTGCAGTAACTGCAACATTGTACTGGGGAGACATTTGTATGGAAGGATCAGTTACGTCACTCAAAAGTTGAAAATGGTTATTTTCAAGTAAAAGATTGATGGTTTGTGTTGCTTTGTTGTTGGGTTGATATTCTTGAACTGTGAAACATGGCTCAAGAACTCTGGTTTGGGGGTTACACTTTTGCCCCTTCAAGCAGATACGAAATTTGTACTGAAGAAGTTGAACTGCTGCCAGAATCTCGCATGCTGTTGCCCACCCATTCCCTTCTACCATGTTATTCCAATAACTAGTTGGGTTGCGTAAAGGTAAGTCATGATACAATAAAACAAAAATTTTCCATTCGGACCAGTTATGGAAAACTGATCGACATATTAAATTCCTGTAATATCGGTGCCTGGAAACATCACCATGTGAAGATAAGCTAACACAGTTGAAAAAACAGTTTCCATCTCCTGGTACATCTATAGCTGCATATTTTTTGTTTTCAATGGACAAAATACCCAATAAAGTTAAGGATCTCTGTCCTCGAGCAGGTAGAGTTGAATTGATTTTGTGTTTTTCAGAGTGGTCAGATGCTTTTGTGTTATTTTTGTTTCTGTGAGGAATGGTGGCGTAAGTGTGGTCCATTTTGTGCAACCTTGAAATGAACTGATGTATCAAAATTGTGGCTCGATTAGTTTAGTTAAATTTGGAATAAACTAGTGGGCAATGTCTAATTCTATATACCATTCTCAAAGCGTTTTGTTCATGTATCCAGTCTTTCGTTTTTGAAAATAGCTGGAGTGCTGTTAATCACACTCCTAAAGTTTGAAAAATGATTTTAAGGAGTGTGATATCACACTCCTCCAGGTTACAACTTAGGGAGGCTTACAATTGGCGAGTGCTATTGTTCACACTCCTGAGCTAATTTTCAGGAGTGTGATGGAGTGTGATCACACTCACACTCCTCAAAAACGAATGACTGTATCACAATCAGGGGAAGACAATTTCAGGGTTTGAGACGAGTAGTCTTCCTTAGATCGTTGGGCCGATCAACACGAATCACGACTGATCATTATCATTATACTTGCGATAATAGTGATTTCCTGCTAATAACGAGCGCATGTACACGAAGGAATTTATTTAACTGGTAACTTTGCAGAAATATATGGTAAATGATGTTAGAAATTGATCAAATATATTCGTGGAAGTTTTATGTTGGAAGCAAAACAGTGGACTGCACACACGGAGCCATGGAGAGCCTAGCGGGGCTCGAGTTGCGGAAAAAACTATACCGTACACGAATAAATTGAAAAAAATAAAATAAAATAACTGTGTCAACACTTATGTGAACAAATACTTGAACAAACCTCGAATAAATATCACTAAAAGTAGGTTAGTCAGCTGATTTACAACACTGTCATCAGTGATGGTCATCATTGGTCATCAGTATCATCAATGTTGATGGGCGATGACAGAAGCAGACGACCCTTTCGAGCCTCGTTTTCGCCATTCATTCTTGAAGCGGGCAGCGAATGCAAGAGAATTTATCTCTGAATTCTGTTTTGTTGCTGTTATTTTTTTAATTAGAATCCACGGCAAATAATGAAATATGAAATTTCGATCTTCTTTTGATTTTGTTCAACTTACCCACAATGCCATAAATCCAAGATGGCAGCCTCCACAAAAAACTCCCACGCAAACGATGAAATCTGAACACGATAGACTTCACAGTGAATGGGTGATTGTCTGTCTTTACATGGATTTACACTGGGTTTGTGATTAGGTTCTGTATCTGTATTTTGTCTCACGTAATGCATGTATGTTACCTATTTAACGAACTCCGTTCGTTATAACCAGACGTTTTGATAGGACTGACTAAAACATTATTGGAAGAAACTGAACCTCATGAGAATCGAGCTCAAATCAAAGTTCCTTGACTCCCTTTCATTTTCCGTTGAATTCACGCAATAATCAATGTTAATTTTCATTCTGTTTTAGCCATAGAAATTAGCTAAGTAACTCAACTACAATAACTGTAAGAAGTTGGAGATGTGTATGTTGACCTTGGAGTCAACAACTGGAGTCACTTGGAGTCGTAATCTGTTGTGATGCACTGAACAAACCATTCTCCAAATGTAACTAGATCGTCGCCTTAGCTTTGACTGGCTTCATTTTCATTCATTTGTTTTTAGTTTGTTGCGTTGCCTGTCCTCTGAGGATAAAATTCTCCTTGGGGCATTGGACAGATCAAAAGAGATTGTTGTCTAAGTTTTGTCAACACTAACGCATTGGATAAGTCAGTGTCCAGATCCAGATTTAACCAAAAGTGTTGACTGGGCTGAGAGAAACATTATTCTGGAGGTGAAGACAACGAACCTGATCAAATTGAGGAATAATGTTTTCATAGGCGTGCTCAATGATTATTTTACGCATGGTTAGTGTGGGAAAGTTTATGTTTTAGGGCAAGGGCATAGAGCGCGCCCTAAAATTGATAAACTTTCCCACACTAAATAACCATTGAGTACGCCTATGAACACATTATTTCTGTTATATTGCACTACTCAAATTTATTATCAACAAAGATTATAATGAAATTTTGAAAACATATTTTAAACTTTGACAATCTTTGTCCTCTTTGTTGGAAAAAAAACTCGTCCATTGGTGTTGGCACGATGCTCCCGTCTTAGTCCATGAGCCAGACCCCACAATTTCATCAATTGGTACCACCTGGGGTGGCAAATTCTCATTATGTTTTTTTGAAAGTCCTATATCCTGAGATGAAAAAAAACTTTGAAAGCAATCCGCGACACACAGCTTAGTGGTAGTAATCACTTCTTAAAGATGGACACCCGAGTCCAATCTGAGGGACCAGATTCGGGGGTAGGGGAAATATAAATTTGAATATCTTTGCAAATAATGGTGATATAGTGACATTCGGCCACTCGAAATGTTGGTAATCTGATCCTCTATATGTTGGTATCTGTTATATGCTAATATGTCAATTATGTAGGTCACCAGAGGTCAAAAGGTCACGAAATCTGAGCCCTGTCTAAAATGTGACAACCTGTAGGAAACTCGCTGCAGATACCATACCAGTGGGACTTTCTGAACCTAAATGGGTTCAAATGGAAGCCAAGAAGTACCAAAGTCTATAATAAGTCTAAACAAGTGCAGTTCATCATTATTTAGACTGTGGCACAGAACTGTTTTTGACGCATTTTCAAAAATGGTCTTTTTATTGCGCTAAAAACAGGTAAAATAGTATGAAGTTGGACAGCTTGAAATTAGTTGCATATTTTGACAAATAACTACTCCAAATGCTGATGGTCATGTCTTAGGTCTATTCAGGGATTAGTTAAGCTACATTTCGAGGTAATTAGGTCACCAGAGGTCAAGGTCAAAGATTGCCAATTATTAAATTTCTACATTTTAACTTGGGACTTTCATATTACAAGGTATTTACATTGCAACTAGTTTCAAGTATAGAGCATCAGAAACATCGCTGGTGCACCCTGCACTGTATAGCCCGTAGGGCATAGGGTAAACCAGAGTGCGAGTGCACCAGGTATGGGTGTCCACAGGGGTCAAAGATCACTCGTCCTCCAACTCCCCTTTATCACTCGTAAAGGGGCGTTAAGGCGTAAAAATAGGGCGTTAGGCGTTGAGACGGGTGTTAAGTCGTAACGACGGGCTTTGACGGCCGTCACTGCATTTCGATGTATTGGTTGCAATTCCATGAAAATCAGAGCTTCTGAGCTAGTTCACCAGGGTGTTGAAGCGTTAAGCTAAGCGTTGATGAGCGTTACCGTCTATAAAAGCAAGGTTATTACCAAAACACGCACAGTCGACATTCATCCATCAACATGGCTTATACTTGCTCTAAGTGCGAACGCACGTTCACCACACGTTAAGATATTATGCGACACGAGAAAAATATACATGGGATTGAAGACCCCGAGGCACAAGAAGCCGATACAGAGACTGATGAGAGTCCATCGACTGATACCGAAACAGAGATTGCTGAGATTCTATCTAGTGATACGGAGAGCTTGACCTCAGATAGTCAGCCTACACCCGAGGAAAGTGAGGCAGTACCTACCTTCTGGGATAGTATTGTGAGAGCAGCTATCAATATTCACGCTGCAGCAATCGAGGACGCCGGACAGGATTAACTTACAACAGGCATACACCCAAATGCGCCCCTGCATCAAGAGAACAGCCATGGCGATTTATGAAGAGTATACTTTACTACCGCTTGAAATGAAGGGCGACCCCATGCACAGGTCCATCATGAAGACCAAGCAGCACTTGGAAGAGGATATGGGGCTACCACCCACCGAGGCCCTGGAAAATGCGACCAGAATGCGCAAACAACTCTTTCAGGACATGCTGCCTCAGTGGTATCCTGAACTGCCCGATGATGCTTAGGTCACACCGAGCAAAGATGGAACTTTCTCCAAGAACGGCTTATGATTGGACAAGAGCAGCCGAGAATATGACAGTTGCAGCGCCAAATGGCGGCCTCTGATCGGATAAGAGTCTTCTTGAATTGTAAACATGCCCAACGCGGCTCCCCCAGCATGGGTATGATGTAACATTGGGGAGAATAAACATTGGGGAGAATAAGTTGTTGTTGTTGTTGTTCTCTCATCTGTCATCCTTGTTGTTGTTGTTGTTGTTGTTCTCTCTCCCGTCTATAGCATGGCATCAAGGTGTTATGCTAGGGCGTTAAGGCGTTATGAGTCACTGCTTTTCCAATGAATTAGTGACAATTCCATGAAAATCAGAGCTTTTGAATTGAGCTTGGCGTTGGCGGGTGTTGCTACAAGATGCCACTTCAAACGGCGCATTCGGACCCAGAATGATCCATTTCTACCCCAAACACCTTCCTTCAAACTCCACAAAATGTCCACTTTGGCTACTACTCGTAAACTCACCCACTCACTCATTCACCATCGTTAGTGCGTCCATGCGTAATGACAGGCGTTGAACATGCCTCATTCACTCACTCACTCACTCTGGGAGTTCATTTGGACCATTTTGGCCCCATCAGCCTATCGTCGGGCATTTCAGGATACCACTGAGGCAGCATGTCCTGAAAGAGTTGTTTGTGCATCCTGATCGCATTTTTCAGGGCCTCGGTGGGTGGTAGCCCCATATCCTCTTCCAAGTGACGCTTGGTTTTCATGATGGACCTGTGCGTGGGGTCGCCTTTCATTTCAAGCGATAGTAAGGTATACTGTTCATAGATCGTCATGGCTGTTTTCCTGATGCCGGGGTGCATTGGCTGTTGCAAGTTATCCTGTCCGGCGTCCATCTTTGCTGCAGCGTGAGTATTGATAGCTGCTCTCACAATACGATCCCAGAAGGTACGTTCTGCCTCACTTTCCTCGGACGTACGCTGACTATCTGAGGTCAAGCTCTCCGTATCACTAGATAGACTCTCAGCAATCTCTGTTTCGGTATCAGTGGATAGACTCTCAGCAATCTCTGCTTCGGTATCAGTCGATGGACTCTCATCAGTCTCTGTATCGGGTTCTTGTGCCTCGGAGTCTTCAATCACATGTATATTTTTCTCGTGTCGCATCATATCGTATCGTTCGCACTTAAGAGCAAGTATAAGCCATGTTGACGGTTGAACGTCAACTGTGCGTGTTTTGGGAATACGCTTGCATTTATAGACAGTAACGCTCATCAACGCTTAGCCTAACGCTTCAACGCCCTGGTGAACTAGCTCAGAAGTTCTGATTTTCATGGAATTGCCACCAATGCATCGAAATGCAGTGACGCCGTCAACACCCGCCTCAATGCCTTAAAGCCCTATCTTTACGCCTTAACTCTCGTCTCAGCGCCTTAACGAGCGATAAAGGGGATTTTGAGGAAGATTGACCTTTGACCCCTGTGGACTCGCATCCTGGTGTACCCTATGCCCTACGGGCTATAGGGTACAGGGTGCACCAGCGATGGCTCGGGTGCTCTATATTTGAAACTGGTTGCAATGTAAATACATCGTAATATGGATGTCCCAAGTAAAAATGTAGAAAATTAATAATTGACAATCTTTGATCTTGACCTCTGGTGACCTAATTACCTCGAAATGTAGCTTAACTAATCCCTGAATAGACCTAAGACATGACCATTAGCATTTCGAGTAGTTAATTGTCAAAATATGCAACTAATTTCAAGCTGTCCAACTTCATACAATTTTGCCTGTTTTAGCGCAATAAAAAGACCATTTTTGAAAATGCGTCAAAAACAGTTCTGTGCCACAGTCTCAATAATAATAAACTCCACTTGTTTAGACTTATTATAGACTTGGATACTTCTTGGCTTCCATTTGAACCCATTGAGATTAAGAAAGTCCCATTGGTATGGTATCTGCGGCGAGTTTTCCTACAGGTGATCACGTTTTAGACAGGGGTCAGATTTCGTGACCTTTGACCTCTGGTGACCTACATAATTGGTATATTAGCATATAACAGATACCAACATATAGAGGATCAGATTACCAACATTTCGAGTGGCCAAATGTCACTATATCACCATCACTTGCAAAGTTATTCAACTTTATATTTCCCCTACCCCAAAATCTAGTCTCTCAGATTGGATTCCGGTGTCCATCTTTAAGAGGTGATTACTACCTTTAAGCTGCGAGTCCCGGATTGCTTTCAAAGTTTTTTTTTCATCTATGGATATAGGACTTCCAAAAAAACATAACGAGAGTTTGCCAGCCCAGTGGATTTGTGAATACGCTTGCATTTATAGACAGTAAGGCTCATCAACGCTTAGCTTAACGCTTCAACGCCCTGGTGAACTAGCTCAGAAGCTCTGATTTTCATGGAATTGCCACCAATACATCGAAATGCAGTGATGCCGTCAACGCCCGTCGTTACGCCTGTCTCAACGCCTTAACGCCCTATCGTTACGCCTTGACGCCCGTCTCAGCGCCTTAACAAGCAATAAAGGAGATTTAGAGGACGATTGACCTTTGACCCCTGCGGACACCATACCTGGTGCACTTGCATCCTGGTATACCCTATGCCCTACGGGCTATACGGTACCGGGTGCACCAGCGATGTCTCTGATGCTCTATACTTGAAACTTGTTGCAATGTAAATACATTGTAATATGAAATTCCCAAGTAAAAATGTAGAAAATTAATAATTGGCAATCTTTGACCTTGACCTCTGGTGACCTAATTACCTGGAAATGTAGCTTAACTAATCCCTGAATAGACCTAAGACATGGCCATTAGCATTTGGAGTAGTTATTTCTCAAAATATGCAACTAATTTCAAGCTGTCCAACTTCATACAATTTTGCCTGTTTTTAGCGCAAGAAAAAGACCATTTTGAAAATACTTCAAAAACAGTTCTGTGCCATAGTCTAAATAATAATAAACTGCACTTGTTTCGACTTATTATAGACTTTGGTACTTCTTGGCTTCCATTTGAACCCATTTACGTTAAGAAAATCACATTGGTATGGTATCTGCAGGGAGTTTTCCTACAGGTTGTCACGTTTTATTCAGGGTTCAGATTTCGTGACCTTTTGACCTCTGGTGACCTACATAATTGACATATTAGCACATAAGAGATGCCAAAATATAGATCTGATTACCAACATTTCGAGTGGCCAAATGTCACTATATCACCATTACGTGCAAAGTTATTTAACTTTATATTTCCCCTACCCCCAAATCTGGTCCCTCAGATTGGACTCGGGTGTCCATATTTAAGAGGCGATTACTACCATTAAGCTGTGAGTCCCGGACTGCTTTCAAAGTTTTTTATTATCTATGGATATAGGGCTTCCAAAAAAACATAATGAGAATTTGCCACCCCAGGTGGTACCGATATCTGGTCTGGCTCATGGACTACAGGCCCTTTCTGCAAGATATCTGAAGAACTACTTCTGACAGAATTTCAAACAAACTTGGATGGAAGGTCTATTGGGATAGCCCTCATTTGATTAGGTTTGGGTGTGTGTGTGCATTTATCCATGTCCATCGTCCGTCCGTCCATCTAATTGTTCATGTCTATACATACCTTGTCTGCAAGATATCTGGAGAACTACTTGGTTTTGAATTTCACCAAACTGGATGGAAGCTTCATTGAAATGGCCTTATGATCTAATTAGGTTTGGGTGTGAGCTAGTGCTTGCGTGGGTCCATGCAAAATGTGCTTATCTGTCTGTCCAATTTTTGTTCACTCCATATCTTGGAAACTACTGAAGGCAGATGCATGAAACTTCTATATGGTACAGCATGTAAACTATAGGTGTGGCTCTTGTATGTTTTTCATCTTTCCTATAATGTGATCAGTTTCGAAATAGTTGATGCTTCACAATTACATGTATTTCACATTGGTTGGACGCTGTAGATGTCGACAATCCGCTCATTGCTATATAAATCCCGACTCCTCACTGGGTTACTGCAACAATAAAAATCGCCTCTTTGTAATTAATATTTTTAGATGCGCAGCTTTGTTTAGGATACTTATTGCTACATTCATTTTATAGCACTTTTTAAATTATGTGCCCACTCTCAGGGCAAAGGTGGAGGTTGGGGGAGACATATGTTTTTGCTTAAAAAAACCCAACCAGCATAGGCTTCATGCCGGAGCGGCAACTCAAGGGTCAAAGCGGAACCTCTAGTTTCTTTTCAATGACATAAGGACCATAATATCTAGCCTTAAGTGGATTACCAGGAATAGGCAGAAAAGCCAGTACCTTCTCACCAAGTTTGAAACTTCGTTTAAGGGCATGTTTATCATGGGTTATTTTCATACATTTTTGTGCTGACTTTAAATTTGACATGGCCAAATCACATGCGAAAGTCCGACACATATTGTAAGAGACTACATGAGTCAAGATCACTGTCTAGGAACTTTTCCTTTAGCAGTTTGAGTGGTCCTCTAACTGTATGACCAAAGACTAATTCAAATGGACTGAAGCCTAAAGACTCTTGAACAGACTCTCTAACAGCAAACAATAACAAATGTATGCCTTCATCCCAGTCTTTCTCAGTCTCAAAACAATAAGTCCTAATCATGTTCTTTAATGTCTGGTGAAATCATTCTAATGCGCCTTGGCTTTCTGGGTGGTATGCAGATGATTTGTACTGCTTTATTCCCAATTCATGCATGACTTGTTGAAAAAATCTTGATATGAAATTATATCCCTGATCAGACTTAACGGACTGGGGTAGGCCAACCAGTGTGAAAAACTTAACTAAAACAATAGTTTTTGCCTTAATATTCCGTAAAGGAATGACCTCAGTGAACCTGGTTGAAGCACACATGACTGTTAACATGTATTGATTGCCTGACTTTGTTTTTGGTTATGGGCCAACACAATCTATAATCACTCTACTAAATGGTTCCTCAAAGGCAGGGATTGGCTGTAGAGGGGTCTTTGGTATGGTTTGGTTTGGTTTTCCTACCATTTGACATGTGTGGCATGACCTACAAAATTCTGTAACATCTTTCTTTAAATTTGGCCAATAGAATTGATTCAGAATTTTGTAATGTTTTGTTAACAGCTAAATGGCCCGAAAGAGGTGTTTCATGGGCTAGTCTGAGGATATCTGAAAGATATGAATTTAGTACTACAATCTGATACTTAACTGCCCACTCATCATCAGGTGACACACCTGGCGGTCGCCATTTGCGCATAAGAACACCACTCTTACAAAAGTAACACACAGGCTCTTGAGTTACATCACACGCATCTACTGCCCTTGTCACTATGCTGTTCATTAACCAGCCGTGATTTTGAAATTTTTTCTTTAGAACATTCCAATTTGCTATCAAAATATCAGCCTAATCATTTAAACACACGAAAGTGTCGGCCAAATAAACATCATCGATGACGTCATCTTTAAGAGACTTCTCAGACTCCTCAGCCAATTTACTCATGGCTCTAGTAACTGCACAAGCAGGATACAAACTTTGAATTTCGTCTTCAACTGGATCATGGATCTGATCCAAACAAGGCTTGTCAGTTACAATCGGGTTAATCCCGACCTTATTTTCCCGCAAGATCATTTCCAAAAAGTAATTGAACACCCTCAAATAGTAAACTACCTTTAATACCCACCGTAACAGGCTCAGAAATCAAGTTGGAAGACAGATGAACGGGTGTATAATTTACAGAATCTACCCCTTTAATCAGGACATTACTGCCTGCAGATGAAGAGTCAGAAAACGGCAAAGTATCTGCCAACAAAAGAGACTGGGACGCGCCCGTGTCTCGCAAAATCTTCACAGGAGTAGCATTAGACAAATCACTTGAAAGTGACACAAAACCATTGTGGGTAAATGGTCCAAAAATCTCCATAACAGGATTTGAAAACTGTCAACCTTATCCTTGATAGAACTAATAGGAACAGTGTCCCTGGTCATCTTAACGTCATATACACTATGAACGTCACTAACCTGCCTGCGTATAGATATTGAAGTGAGGAAACCACTGGGCTTTTGAAAGGCTTGATCTTGTTGTTTTCTTTTCAATTGAAATCAATTAGCCATAAAATTACCTTCCTTCTTACAATAATTGCAAACGGGAGATTTATTATGAGTGATAAAATTGGGTGACTGAGACTTTGTGTTTGACCTTTGACCTTTGTAACTGGGGTTAAAAGTTTTAGGCCCTGAGAAAGAACTGGGTTTGTTACCCGAGAGATTAGACTGGAATGAACATGGCTTAACAGCATTGACAAATGATAATTTGTGTGTCAGAGCGTATTCGTCAGCAAAACGTGCTGCCTGATCTAAAGTATTGGCATTCTTTTCATCAAGAAATGTTCTAATATCACCATGGATACACCTTTTAATTTCCTCTACCAGCATAAGCTGTCTAAGGCTTTCAAAGTTGTTGTCAATTTTAACCGAGGCAAACCACCTATCAAATAACTGTTCTTTTAAACGAGCAAATTCTACATGAGTCTGAGAGTTTTCTTTTCCACAACTACGAAACTTTTGTCTATAGGCTTCTAATTCATAACCTATAAGGATTAAATCCTTCACTATATCATAGTTTGATGCTTGCTCTACCGTCAATTGAGTGTAAATGTCCCTTGCCTTTCCGATCAAAACACTTTGACGAAGTAAACTCCAATTTTCTTTTAGCCAGTTTAAATTTTCAGCAATTTTCTCAAAATGCTGAAAATATTTATCAACTTCTTATTCCTGAAATGGCGAGACGAGACGTATTTGACGAGCCTCATCAAATTTTGATTGTGATTGTACAGGTGCATGTGCAGGAGGACTAGTTTGCGACTGTAATTCCATATGCTTCATTTCTAACTGAAACTGTCGTTCTTTCTCTCTTCCCTCTTTTTCTAACTTTTCTCTCTCTAATTCTCTGTCTCTTTCTTTCTCTAATTCCTCTTTTTCTAACTTTTCTCTCTCTAATTCTCTTTCTTTCTCTAATTTTTCTCTAATTTTTCTCTAACTGTCTTTCTTCCCTTTCTCTCTCTCTAATTCTAATTCTAATTACTTTAATTCCAGCTGATTTTGCAATTCTAATTTCCTTATTTCCAAATCATCAGCTGTTTCCTCAGTTAAATCCAAATCACTTTCATCCGAAATTTGTTTGCTAACAAAATGTTTAATAATGAGTTTACTAATTTCTTGCTTTCTCAAAGATGTTTTAAATTTAATTAGTAGGGATTTACACAGCGCGAACAAATCCTCTGTGCGTAATTCGTTAAATACCTCCTGACTAGGCTTTAAGGCAAACAGCGCTGGGTAATATGACATGCTGATAGTGTGCTCCCTGACTTCACAAATTTAGACAATGTCGTAAAGCTGTATCAATTTAGAACTATGTTGCAAAGCTGCCAGCTGATCAGTAATGTAAATAAATCCTTCCAGACAGGCCCCCAATTTCTGTTACGTCAGCTTTTACCGTAAAAGAAAGACGTGTGAATTCAAGGGTTAACAATCAAATATTTATTCACAATACTAAAATCATATACAATTTAAGTAAGGTTAATACAAATAGATGTATGAAATATAGTCTTACTGTACTATGCTATACCGGTGTACACTTTACAGTCCTTGTCGACGCGCACAAATCACTCTTCTGAATAATGGTAATCCAACACTGTTCAGTTGCATACAGTCCCAGTAAATGTCCAATATCCGATAGCTGTTAACAAATAGCGTAGATTATGCAGCAGCCAACAGTTAATACACAGTATAACAGACCCACATAAAAAGCCAGTTTGAATTCCCTCCTGAATGACTGAGTGATGCGCTATTTATACTCTATGAGGCTTTCCATATCATTATGCCGATCAAGAAGCTTCTAGAATACACAGCATTACCGCATCATCTGACCTAGATAGAATTTACAATAGTATTCCAGAAAGCTCTAAGTGGTTGACCCACATAATAGTACGTTAACAAGCTTGCGTCAGCCCCATATTCCCATCCTCGCGAGCCAGTGTATCGATACACTGGCTTGGTTAGTTACCCATACGAGTTCTGGATATAAATAGATCAAGGAGTTTCCCCCGAATCAACCCAATCAGTGAACGCGCTAAGCTAGTTGATTAGGCCAATTCGCTGCGAGTTATGAGATGTGACAGGTTTCAATTTCAAGCGGAAATCGACATCGGAAGTCAAAGCAAAATCCGCAAGCTGGGGATACCGACATGCTAATTCAAATCAAGCGCGGGGGTGAAATGTACGAGATTGTATAATAGAGGCATCGACTCAAGAATTCATTCGAATCAACAAAAATGTCCAGGTAAACCCTCTACCCGAATTTAGGATTCACCTGGACTTGTGAAGATGCATATTCCAGAAGCATCCACAATTTCTAATAATAGACTACAATACCATGACAGTCAATGCCGTCACAGTTACACATTGGCCATGTCAAGGTATGACTCTACACAACCAGATCGTTCCATGTAACCCTCACGTTAAACTGAGTATAGCCAACATATACCCACTTTACACTCAAGTTTACAACCCACGCACCCAATCCAACACCAGCTACGCTTTCGTTACTATTGATGACGTCATTTTTTTAATATTCATCTCTTGAGTCGCTCAACATCCAAGCTTCACATTCCATACCTATGGGTTAGCTTGTGGGGGTGTAATAGGTGTCTTGTCCCAAGTGCGCATTTCACCTTTCTGCAATTTACTGCGTATTTGCGTCTCTGCTACTTATGATGTCATAGTCATGTGACTTACTCTCCAATTTCCACCCCAACACCCAATGTCCACATGCCACTTCTCTGGAGTCACCTACATATCGGAAGTCCACATACCCAACCCTACGGGCTAGTGTATAGGGGTATATAGACAGGTGCTCAGTCCCAAGTGCGCATTCAAACATACGGTTTTCTCTAATACTGATGACGTCACAGATGATGTCATTTCTCTCAATATTCTTATTTGGCTGCACTCTGGGTTCGACTTGCATTCTGAAGGCCCACATGCCACTAGGCCTCCCTAAGGCCTTGTGTACAGGGATATATAAGTAAGCCTGTCTCAAGTGCGCATTCGACCTTATCTGCACTTTTCCTACCACTCTCGCACCATGACCTCAACAATCAACGGCACATAACGGCACATGTGTACCATGCTATCAGTCCTATTCTATACCACGAGGGATTCAATACGACACCACGCATGCCACAGATGGACAATGTATGGCCCGCATAGACCCATTTTACACTCCAGGTCACATCCCACATTTACGCATCCATTCTCGCCCGAACTGCGCTTTCTCTACTACTGATGACGTCATTTCTCTCAATTTTCTTCTCTGGAGCTCCGGATTATCCCATGCACTCTGTGACCCCTATCCAAGGTCCATGGTCAAAGGTAACGCCTCATTTACGCCTCTTCCACACCCCATATCCTCTTCCCCTCCTCAAATACTCCGACATTTGCGATTTATATACTACTGTTGTTCATTGTTGGAGTACCTCCCCCACCTCCCCCGTGAGACTACTCATCCATAGTGAGGATTTTGGGGTCTTTAACACGCCTCTTAAATCAGTGTCGGTCCTATGCCCGTCAGTGTAATATGGGGACAGCGAGAGGGGAACGTAGAACCAACGCTGATTTCAGAAGCTTAACGGTCACCGCATTAATGCTTACAACTGCACAATCCAAAAACGTTGATCAATCCATTAATGTTGATCACCGTTTCAATGATGCACAATCCATTTACTTTGATCACCGCATCAGTGGTTACAGTTGCACAATCCATTAACATTGATCACCGTATCAATGGTTAAAGCTGCACGATCCATTAACGTTGATCACCGTATCAGTGGTTACATTTGGACAATCCATTAACGTTGATCACTGTATCAATGGTTACATTTGGACAATCCATTAACGTTGATCACCGTATCAATGGTTAAAGCTGCACAATTCATTAACGTTGATCACCACCGTATCAATGGTTATAATTGCACAATCCATTAACTTTGATCACCGTATTAATGGTTACAACTGCGCAATCCATTAACGTTGGTTATCGTATCAATGGTAACAACTGCACAATTCATTAACTTTGATCACGTATCATAGCAGGTCGAGTATCATCCGAGATAAAAATGATGAAGACAATTGTTATAAACAGCCACAGCTAAAATGTACATGTATATATAGTGTGAAGAAAAACAGCCATACTGCGGTGGCGTCAGTTTGACGTCGGTTTTCTTCTCAATGGGAACAGCTTATCGAAGTCGTGTCGCAATGATCATGAAACATTTAGGGTAAAAAAAAAGATTAAAATTTCAATGCGTGTCACGTTTGGTGGGATCACTTCAACACACGTTAGACCCCGTCTTCAACTCACTGAAACAACTGTCCAACATGGTTTACTTTCGATCACAACGATCAATCAATACCAGTATAGTTGTTCCTATTGGGATAGTGTAACGCGCTGAAAGTTTTGGGAATCCAGAAAGGAGAGGTATTATACCTAATATCACCGTTACGTTACAGTAACACACAAATTAATAAATAACAATCGACTCCCCCATCAAAATGCTAATCCACGACGACCTAAAGTATCACATTTTTATTCACCAACAAACACTGTATCCTATAACCACCTTAGGGTAATCCATATAAACGACGCCGTGAAGAATAGCCTGAGATCGTTACCTTTGTTAATTAGGTATCCCTATGTATAAGTAGTATAGTCAACGGATATTGCCTCCCCTTTTCCAGGGAGGTAACTCTTGCTGTGGAGGTTTCGTGGAGGTTTGTAGAAGTCACGTGGAGGTCAAGTGCACTATAGTTCGGGCAGGTGACACCACCAGGTGAAGTGACTTTTGACCTCGAATTCCTCCGCGGTGATGCGGTCTGGCGGTGATGCAGTCTGCCTCCGCGGACGGAAAGTAGTCCCATGTCAACCAAGTGACTTCCAATGTTAATGTATACGGGGAATGCTTAAAAAGAGTATGGGAATAGACGTTTTGGGACCGAGGTGGACCCCTAATGGACCGATTGGGTCGAGTGAGGTGTCAAAGTGAAGCGCTCCTCCAGGGCCATCAAGTCACGGGTGGGTGCATGTAAAATGAGGATTTGTCCCGAAAATATAAAAGCGGAACACGGACTTTATCCCTAAAATAGGGGAAAACCTCTATTAACCCTATCCGAAACGGCTAATATCGGTCCCCCGGGCTTATCGGGGTCTGCCTATCAAGTTATGCCTCCTCGATCGTATTTGATCTACTGTATCTGGTTGGTTAATTAGGTTCATTGGGGAGGGTCAAGAGAGTAAAGCTTCTTTCTTTCACTCTCCCTCCCCTTCACCCAAAGACCCTAATTACCCAATTAACAACGTTAACGAGTCCCTGTGGATATACCATTCAAGGGACTTGAAGGAAAGTGTACCGGTGTGATGGATAAGAATGTCTTGGTGATTAGTGTCCCTTTTTATATCCTTTTCTATTGCAACTATGGACGGACACTTGTCCCCAATGCGGAGAAAAATGCCCTGGCTGAGTTAGAAGATAGGGGCCGGAAACTCGTAGCCACTGGACATTCTTAGCCTCTACATCGGTACGACAAAAGAGACGTTTATACGACTTCAATCAATGCCACCGAACATTATTTTAAAAATGTATCAAACAAGGCTATTGCACCAAACTCTTCCATTCTATGTTTCTCAAATTCTGTGATAAGTATCTCACATTGACAATATACAATCTTGCTTTGGTGGTGTATAATTCTGCTATAAACCCGAGGCTTGGGGCCGTTGAACGCATTGTCTCTTACATGTCTCTTACATGTCTCTTACATCTCTATGCATAGTGTTCAAATGAATAGTTAAAAACAAATCGTGACAGCGCTGAAAAAAAAACCCCGACTTGGAAATTCACGTGGATTAAAGAATACTTCTCAGTGATAGAAAAGTAATAATTAAAAAAAAAGATTTTACTAATATAATATTATGACGTCTTGCTGCTATCAATGGAAACTGTTGAGTTTGCTTGTCGTTTCTCTTTACAAAAAAACGAACGTGTTTTTCCTAATTCAAGTTATGCATGTTTGGAATTGGTGTTAACTGTCGATCGTAAATATTCATCTTTATTGACGCGGAAATTCTTTTGTGGACAACGGTTGAGTACTGAATGTCGGATCTGTATTGACCACTAACATCACATGGAGTTAACATTGATCGTTCAAACCCGACCTGCCATTCTTCTTCTCCATATCAGTGGCTTTTATGGGAGAGCAGCCATACTCTTTGTACTGGGGGAATTATTCCCCTTGTTTTAATAGACTGAAGATATCAATACGTTAATTTTCAAGGGAGCATGGCCGTTAAAAAGGAATTGATTCTATTGCTTCCGCTCATGACAATATGAGAAAAACATTGAGAAAAGATAACCGTTATGGTTTTAGAATGCAAGGTTATAATCCCAAATCCGGTTTATTTTGGCTTTCTTAACAAAGTGTATGGTGGAGGGTTGAAAACCATGCATGCATATTTGCAGATAGGACAAAATTATGTGATTTCCAATATTTTCATCATTTATGGACACTGAACATATGGGTGACTTATTGGTAACAGAACTATGTATGCATGCAACTGAATGCAGTGTTTCTCCGAAATTATTTCTGGAATTAATTATCGCTTTTCAGAAAGTATGCCTACTATGGTTTCACATTTACAAAGAATGTTGGATATGTACCAAAGCGTCCGAGGGCCACGGTGAGAAATCGTAATCGTTTTCTTGAAATGTCGAGATAATCAGTCGAAATCTCCCCCCCCCCTCCCAAAAAAAACACATGGCGCCTCGACGCTTAGACCTAGGCCTACTATATGGAAAGTATTATTCTAAATCCTATAGATACGTTAATTCAGATAGCTTTTAATTCTTGACATGACGTGCTTTTCTGATATTTCGATTGATATGCATGTAACATTAATAATATTCTAATGAACTGATATTGAACCTCCCTTCACTATAGTTACAGCTTTCTGTACTTTCAGCATTCCATTCAGCAGTATGTATATGTATTGTCATTTCTATTGAAACCTGCCCATGTTCGATAATGGCAACTGCCGTGGTCAGTACAAGGGAGCAAACTCTTCGATCCCTTGCTGGATATCTTCATCTCGGTGTCGGCACATTTCGGCACGTGACATTTCAGCACGCGATATTTCGGCACGTGACATTTCGCCACGCGACATTCCGCGACAGTGGTGGGTACGCCAATCCGGCACAAGAAATTTCGGCAAATTTTATTTCACAGTCCGAATAATGCAAAAAAAATATTTTCACATTTTGTTTTATTATGAAACAAAATGTGAAAATATTTATAACATATATATACAGACTAAACGGCTACCAGATGTCGATTTTCAAAAAAGAATAGCCAAAGCATTAGATAAGATAAACGCATATTTATGTTACATTATCATCATTTAGACATATTAAAGCTATGTTACGAACATGTTACAGCCCAAATCAGTATAATTATACATGTCTATATGTTACAGATTACACATATAAATTAAAAGTTTAACAAGTTCTCCGCATGATCTCACACAGGTTAGTATCTCTTACAGCCTGATTGATGGGGAATGAGCTAAATGTCTACAATATATCTAATACAATCATCCGTATAATCTTCCATATGTACATCAAATCTCAAAAAAAAATTGCTCAATTATATGGAACAGGGTTTTTTAGCTAACTTGATCACCCAAATGATTTCAAAGGACAACTGGGGTTGATTCCGATATAGCCGTTTATTTCAGCGTATAGATAAAATCCTGAAATGATGCAATCGATAAAATGATTTGTATAAATATCTTGTTTACAAATAATCCTTGTCATGAATAATAATCATAACATTATATAGTCATCATAGTATAAACCAGTGTAGTATATAATCAATGCAACATCTACATGTAGTCAGTGTATCGGTAAATCACCAAATTTATATTACACTAGAAAATACCAGTGGAAAAATTATCATTGAAGAAATAACGCTCTTCATTAGTTTATTTATTAGTTTACGGTGTCGGTCACTGTAAAGGTAATAATTGACAGAAGTTCAATATTGATGAATTATAAACTGCGTGGGCGGAAAGAGTTAATAGTAGAGGTTGCATGATGTGTAATCAAGAAGACATTGGAACACACGGATGTTGCTTTATTTATGTACAGTGAAGAATATTAATCAGGGCTGTTTAGATGCCTGGTACACAAATGATCCCCCTTAAGCAATCCACAAAGGAAATAGTAGGCATGTTGCATGACATTAACAAAATTTACCTATTGAAGTATGAGTGTTCAGAAATCGAGGTTTTGTCAGCGAAAAAACCCCACACATAAACACACCAACAGTACCAGTATAGGGAACCTCTAATTACATGGTGGTGGTGTTACGACCGCCATCTTGTACCCATCACCCACCATCCACCCACAGGCCGCCATCTTATACCCATCACCCACCATCCACCCACAACGCATGCGCACATCGACACTTCTGACGTCACCAAAGGTTCTGCGCATGCGCAGTGAAGTCAGTGGTTGATGAGCCAGTAGTACCCCAGCAAGTGTCTGTGAAAGAAGAAGTGCAACTTCCTATGTCTGTGCAGGATATCAATAACATTATTCAACAGGCCTACCAGGCAGCCCACACGGACATTTGGGAGCTCTCACCCTATTTAACTGTGAGTGTGAAAGACGAAGAAGTGCATTTTAATGCAGCGGGCTTTAACGACAGACCCGGTAGGCATATTGCCATGAACTTAGACACCTGGCAAAAACTAGAGACCCTTGATTACGCCATCGATGCAGTTATTCGCGACCAGGGGAGTGACGAAGCGAAATTGTTTGTGGGTGAGGACATCTTTGTGAGTTGTGCTTATTTCAACGATCAGCTCCTGGTGCATATTCGTAAATGGCGAATGCGGTTAGATACGCAAGAGCTTGTTGCTTGTCCTCAGGGTGTCACCTTGAAATTAACGGCGTGGCGGAAGTTGCAGAGTCTCGCAAGTACAATTCGTCAAGCTCTGGCCTACCAGGTGTCTCACTATATTTATCACAATAACAACAACAACATTGGGATGCAACACAGAACGTCAAGGCGCCTTATATTTACACTGCGTGGAATGCAGTAACCAATTCGCGAAATACGCTATTTTCCCCTGCGGACACCAAGCCTTATGTGAAACTTGTATTCATCGTCATGCCCAAATACCAACATGTGCAGAGGCCAACAAGCCCCTAGTGTGTGAATTACTTCCCTTGACATGTCCCGTCTGTGCTGATAGAAGACAAAGATAACAGGCCCTGTCAACGATGTAAAACGATGTAATGGCTTATTACATATCCAAAAGGTTATTTTTATAACCACCCATCTTTTCCGAAAGGGGAACTTCTAACAACGCACAAAAATTAACACTAGATCACACACACATATATCCCTGTGCTCGTTCAAATAAATTGTCAGTCCCGTTATCATTCGGGCTGTTATAACTTTTATCAAAATAAATTTCAGCCCATTATTATTCGGGTTGTAATATTAGTAACATGCCCGGGTTCAAAAATAAATTTTAGTCCGTTATCATTCGGACTGTGTAATATTAATTAATTAATTACTGGGAGAGAGAAAAGAAAAAATAAAACCCTGTGTTTATAAGAGAGAGATTAGTCCTCACAAGGACTGTTAATATCGGACAGGGATTGTTTTTTGGTGATGCAGTTTGCTAATAAAATAAAAAAAGGGTAATGTGGGACATCTGTGCTTTTGAAATTTGTGTGCCAAATTATTAGAAGCTTTCTCTTTCGAAGCATTGGTTCGCCCTGATAAGGGCGGTTATGGTTCAATTTGATATGGTGTTTTCTTCACCAGGGGAGTTTTCCTGTCTACTCCCCCGTAGTCATGTTGTCGCTCACCGAGAAGTACCGGTAGGGGCTGATGGTATACAAGTGTACTACTTCATCGTCATCGTCCTCAAAAATGGGCATCCCCTCCAAGATATTGGCCGGTGCTATGGTGGTGGGTGCTTCCTCAAAAATGGGGCCGGGCAGGTCTTGGAGGGGAAAGGGCTGGATTGCTGCCTCGTGTTGTTGTTGATTGTCTTGCAGGGTTTCAAAAATCCACGGCGGGTCTTGCAGGGGAAAGGGTGCCGGTGATGACGATGGCTGGGGCGCCAGCAGCGGAGGAGGGGTGGGGTGCATGGCTTCACCCATGGTCCGCTGTAATAAGTCGAACCACCCCTCCTCGTTGATGGTGGTTCGAGCAGCGTTGAGCAACGCTCGAACATTCACGGCCGTGCTCACTCCCCTTGCTTCCACACCGTGAAGTAGCATCGCCTGCCACCCCGTAAATTCCCGCATCCAGAATTGTTTGATTTCTCGCATCATAGCTCTTTTCTTCCTTCTCGACAGTTTCGGTACTCCTCCTCCTCTCTTTTGCTCGGTGGTGGTCGACATCTTTGCTGCTGTTGCTTCTTTCATCTCTGTGTTCTCTGTTGTTTGCTGCATGTGAAAAAGTTTTGGAATAATCCGATTCAAGCGGGCGCACTATATATAGACAAAGCGCCGACCTCGGCGAAATCGTGTAGGCTGTGTGTGTCTGGAGAAAATCTGTGTGTGTTTCTTTCTCAATTATAAACGGCTGTGATTTTACAATAAAATGTCAGTCCCCGTATAAATTTTATTTCCAATTGAACTCAGATAATTCATGGTGTAGTATTTAAAATTTTATCCGCCTAGCGCTCGACTACGCCGTTATTTTTATTAATTTTAGCGATTTTTCGACGCCTAATGTTAAAGTGCGGAAGTATGAAAAATCCGGTACATTGAAAATAAATTGATTTTCCTGGCTAAAAATACATGAAGACTACGGCTTACAGCCTTATACTAGCTCGGTGAAAATTCCAGCGGGTTTATCGAAAGAGAACTCTAGAAAATTATTAAAAACATAGCCTTCGTTTCACTGCAAGAAAAACAATCTACGCAGTTCCTTGGTGCAAAAAATGGGACGCAACTCTGTTTTGACAGAACTCAGATTTGTTCCAATTAATGTTATTTCGTAATTTTATTAAATGTGTTTGTCGTATGAATTACATTGTTTTATTGAGGTAGCATTATGAAAAGGATGTTGGCTACATATTTCATTAATTGTTTTATTGAATTAACGTTTCCTTAAATTTATAAGCTGTGTCAAAAGGGGCCATTCACACAGTTTAGCGTCAAAAAGTACCTTCACGTACGTATAGCATCTATTACATATATAGTATGGCTTTCCAAGTATCTGGTTTTGATATCTCAGAGCACTATTGATTGTTCTGGTAATTATGATGACTTGATATTATATCCCAGCAATGATATTATTTTATTTTTATCATGTTATTACTCAAGAATATCAATTTATGCACTCTTGGTCCGTCTACAAAAAATTGCATTGTCAATTTAATTATTTTCTCAGGGTATGAATTTTTTGTATTTACAATTTTTTTACTACAATGAAATTAGCAAGAATCGGTATATATAAATTTTGCCTGGCCGGTATTTTATCATTCACCATTATGGCAGCGCCCGGAAAGGAGCTCGCTTTCTTTCAACTGACGTCTGATGTGATTCTCATGGTCTATGATCATGAATTGCAGCTCATCAAAGAACACCCTAGAAAAGTGAAATTATGTTTAAGTTTAGCAGGGTGGGCTCTATTGACACGGTTGTTACAGGGAAAAGAGCCCGAAGTGGATTGTATGCATGTGGGAATCGGTGTGTACCTGCGCAGTGGAAGAGATGATTCTTTTTTTCCGCGGCTAGAACAGTGTGGGGGTGCCGCTATCCTACTTCGGCCGGCATTATGGCAGGCGCTGAAAGCTATTATTACCGACGTTCACGACGTACTCTATCCTGAGGCCAATTCTCTAGTTACGCGTACTCTTACACCGGACTGTACTCTATTGTTATATCCCCAACGCGTGGAGCTGATCGATGACGATAGCCGATGTTGGTGTACATCTGAACCGGCCCGTGTCTCTTTATCCCCGGAAGGCTGGATTACCTTTTAAACGTGTGTTATGCGGTGATCTCGACGGGGATAGCATTCACCTGTGTGGCGATGTGTACATTTTCCGCGGTCCCTATTTTGCTCGACTTCTCTGTCTCAAGCGAGGGGGATTTACTCTGGACCCCGATCTATGGACGGCTTTGCAACAAGTAGTTCCCGTGGTCGATGAAGTACTCTCTCCACAGGAGCCGCCTCTCACAGAATAGTACCTGACACTATAAATACGAGGGATGAGACAGAGTGTGTATCATTCACCGTTCGACATTTAGAGCAAGCATGTCACTACGAGCCATCCTGCCTCTTACACCCTACCAGGTGGGGTTATACGTCTATGAAGATAAAGTGACCCTGGTGGAAGACTGTGGAGCTATTTGCTGGGCGCCCGCTGAGACTCTATCGAATACGGTGACGCTACAGCGTGATGGCTGGACTAAATTTAAACGGGTGTTGAACGGAGAGTTAGACGGACACCTCATCCACATGGACAATGCCATCTACGTATACCGTACCGCCCTCTTCCCACGTGTGGGCCGCTACCAAGATCCTGCGCGAAGTTTCATCCTAACTCCCTCTCTGTGGTCAGCCTTGGAGAAAGTAGTGCCTATTGTGGACCAGTTGTTTACACCGGACGAACGATCACCCGACCAGTTGGCGTGGGCTCGTGCTATAGAAGACGCGCTTGCTGAACCTCATGAAAAAAAACATGAATCCGATGATACAGCCGGGGAAGACGAAAGTACTATATCTATAGAATGCACAGAGGCTAGAGTGTCAGTGTCACCAGATGAAGCGAGCACACACATGACGGGGACGACCCAGGAGCGGCCCGATGAAGGATAATAAGAAGACCGTGATGCGGCGGTCCCGAAAGGAGAAAAAGGAGTCTACAGTGATTAACAAGGTGTTAACCGATTTGTATTACAGCCCTACCAGTCCAGCCGCGTATAGCGCTGTGGGAGCGCTGGCTCGAGCGGCCCATTCTCAAGGCATCAGTCGAACTGAAGTTCGAGACTGGTTAAAAACCCAAGACACTTATAGTTTACATCGAGCCGCCCGACGCCATTTTCGCCGTAACCGCGTGATCGTAGGCGGTATAGACGCGCAATGGCAGGCGGATTTAGTGGACATGAGTCGATTTGCACCTCACAATGATGGACATCGGTACATATTGACCTGTATCGATATTTTATCCAAGTATGCCTGGGTACTACCCATTCGCACCAAAACAGGAGAGAATCTAATAGGAGCGTTCCAGCAGATTTTCAAGACGGGGCGCAAACCTCTTTATTTGCAAACGGATGAAGGCACAGAATTTCTCAACCGACCCTTTCAAGCCTTTCTTAAGAAACAGAAGGTATTTTTCTTTCATACGTACAACGAGACGAAAGCTTCGGTGGTGGAACGCTTCAATCGCACCTTCAAAGGACGAATGTACAAGTATTTTACCGCCCAAAACACCCGACGCTACATCGATGTACTATCTCAACTGGTACAAGGGTACAATCGCGCCTATCATCGCAGTATCCAGCGAGCTCCCCGTGATGTGACAGAACGCAACGAACATCAAGTGCGTGCTACGCTGTACTCACCCAGTCCACCACAACCACTCACGGCACCCCGTTACAAACGTGGAGATGTAGTGCGGATCAGTAAAGTGAAAGGCCAATTTGAGAAAAGTTACTTGCCCAACTGGAGTGACGAGCACTTTGTCATCGTTCGCCATAAACCTCGACAGCCACACGTCTATCAACTGGAAGATCTACAAGGAGAGAGACTGCAAGGCACGTTTTACGAGGCAGAATTACAACCCATAGTGAAAACACCGAAAGACTACTACACGGTGGAAAAGATTTTGAAAACGGAACGTCGACGTGGCATTCCCTATCATTTCGTCAAATGGCAAGGATGGCCTCGTTCGTTTAATTCCTGGGTGTCAGGCCGTGACATGAAACGCCTATAAATTCTAACCCCTATCACCACCCGCCTTCAGTGTAGGATTGTACCATGGATAGTACACATCTACCGTTACTGTTACGAACTCGAAAAGCACAAGTCGGTACTGTTTTGTGTGTAATAGTGCTTCTGGGTACGTTATTTACAGGCGTGTTCTACGATTTGTCGTACGTGATATCCTGTTTCAACAACCTGCGTTCTCCATCATCCACCACTTCGACCACCACTTCGACGACGCTGCCTACACCATTCAAGACGTCAAGGGTCCGCCACGTATCAACCCAGACGTCAACCACACCGTCTACTCCAGCCATCACCACGTTACCCTTTACCCGCTACATCCAGCCACCCACGACGACGCCCCGTACTACTACGACTCCACGTGATCTTCCGTCATCCCTGAGAAGCGACGATCCTTCCACCCCATCATCACCACCATCTAGTACATCCACCACGCCGCTAAAAATATTTACAGTGGACTCCCGTGAATCACGTTTACCACGACAACGGTACCCGGTACGGTACCCATTCGACTACGATCCCCGGTGGGATCCACGACAACTGGGGTGGGCTTCTAAACGCCGAGCGCAAATCACCAAATAAAAATAAAAAAAACTATGGATCCTCGGTGGCAGCATCCTTTCACGTGTCTCATCGCTGGACCGACAGGGTCGGGAAAAACACACTTCGTTCAACGTCTGATCCAACATGGGTCAGCCCTCATTTCATCGCCTCTAGCTCGCATCCTGTGGTGTTATGGAGCTTGGCAACCCGCGTACGAGGAACTGGCCCGTGTCCCGGGACTCACCTTAGTGGAAGGCTTACCTCCTGAGGATACACCCCAAGACACCTTGGTGGTGGTGGACGATCTCATGACGGAAACGGACAGTCGAATCACCCGTCTCTTTACCAAAGGAAGCCATCATCGTCGGTTGAGCATCATCTACATCGTACAGAATCTCTTCAGTAAGAACAAAGAGCACAGGAACATTAGTTTGAATGCTCAGTATGTGGTGTTATTCAAAAACCCCAGAGACGCTTCACAAATTACCCACCTGGCCCAACAGATGTACCCTAAAAACACGGCCTTTGTACGAGAAGCCTTTGAAGATGCTACCCAACCTGCTCACGGGTATCTACTCATCGACTTGAAACAAGACACGCCCTCTACCCTTCGATTGCGTACCCTCATTTTTTCCGGCGAGGTGCAGACGGTGTACACACCCAAATAAAAAGAGAATAAAAGAATAAAAGAATAAAAGAAGAAGACAATCCACTCTAGCCGTCATTCATCATCATGTCTGCACGCCTACGCAAGCACGCGCCAGCCCTGCGCGTATTACGCAGCGCGCCACCGGAGGTGGGCCGGGCCCTGGTGCGCGGCGCGGATCCCGACTTGGTACGGTGTTTGTGTGAAGTGGCCCATAATGTGTTAAAAGGCAATGTTCCACTCAGTCCTCTGCAGAAAGGGAAATTGCAACGGCACAAGGCGGGTCTCCGAACGTTGGTGAAGAAAACGGTCAGTGTCAAGAAAAAGAAACAGGTGTTACAGCGAGGTGGATTTCTCGGCGCACTCCTCGCTCCCTTAGCCGCTACTGTACTGGGACCGTTACTAGGCTCCATCTTGGGACGCTAACATGGAACATACGAAAAAAATGATACTGGTCGAACCTCGACTGTTACAGAGTTTGCAATCACCCTATCCCGTGCCTGCCACAGTGCAACAACTGCAGTCTCTGGATGAAGAGATGAATAGTATACTGCAACGTCGACTCTCCGATCACGAGAAAATTCAACTCTACCATCATACGCTGAACCGGTACCAGACGTTTATGGATCAATATAGAGGGAGTAGTACTAGTACACCACAACTACCCACAACGCCCACAACACTCCCATCCCCACCACCACCACCGTCATCCTCTGCCTCACCTGAGCTGGAACAGGAAGTGTTGGCCAGTGTGCCTAAAGCCTTCAAGACCAAGGCGCGTTTATTGTTGGACCGGGTGAAACAGAATGCCGATATGGGTTGGAATGCTGAAGGAAAACTACTGATTCGTAACCAAGTGGTGCCGGGGTCTCATATGACCGATTTGATCAACGATATGGTACGTTCTCGCAAACACTCTAATCCACCGGGCTGGGAAGCCTTTGCTCAGGGGTTAAAAGACACACACACCCCTCAAGAATTGGTAGGAAATCGTGAACGCTGGAAGTGGATGCAAGCACCCTCTCGACGTCTCCCCCATACCTGGGAACGTGAATGGCAACCGCACACGCCACCCAAAACACCCTCACGGCGGGATCGTTCTTTTCATCCCTATGCCACCTCTATACCGACGGCCACAACACCATCGCCACTACGACGATCACGACGCCGAGGTAAGGCGCCCAAGGCCTGGGAACCCTACTAAGGGTGGGTGACACCCTATAAAAACCCGGTGCAGAAGCCAGAACAACTCAGTCGTCATGTTTTACCTGACGTTGCCCAGTAATAGTTCACTCGACGTGTTTCCTGACAACACCTTGACCAAGTATGTCACTCAATTACCCCAACCGTTACATTTACCTGGACGATGGGAATGTGGACTGGTGGATATTCAATACCCTTACTCATGGTACAACGTAAAAGACCAAGAAGTATGGTACGAAGTGACCTACGAAGATAAAATCTACAGACTGATTCTCCCCGAAGGCCAATACGATACGCCCCAGCAGTTCAAAGACGGTCTGATGGCCTTGTTGGAGTACAAGGCTCTAAAGGAGAGCACGGATAGTGCAACACGCCTGATAGCCTTTCGCTTCAAGAAAAGGGTGTTCTTCGATGTCAACGTACACAACGACAAGAGCTCTATCATGCTGAGCCCTAACGTGGCTGTGAAACTCAGTCCTACACTACAGCAAATGTTAAGGCTGTCTGAGCGCGTCTACACGGGTCCCACCATTGACAACGGTACCCATTTGATGGATATGAAAGTAGGTATGTACGGACTGTACGTCTACTCGAATGCCGTGGACAGCCATATTGTGGGTGATGTGAACACACCTCTGTTACGGGTGGTGCCCATTAGCAAGACGTATGGCGATCAAGTCAACCAGAGTTTCAACCATATAATGTACCTGCCCGTACGACATACCGATATCAACACGATCACGGTGGATATAAGAGATGACACGGGACGTCCGGTGGCATTCGAACGAGGAAAAGTGGTGCTGACACTTCATTTCCGACAAGTCCGCTCTCCTCACTTCGTATAATGTACGTGCCTTACCAGTGCCATACGCCCAGCTATGTCGACTACTACAAGAAACAAACGGGCGGAGGCTTGCCCATGTTTAGCGGTGCACGCATGCAACGAGGTCACGGATTGGGGAACATACTGGGCAGCATTGTGAAAACGTTTTTACCCTTGGTGACACGGGGTGTGAAAGCGGTGGGAAAACAAGCGGTACGCAGTGGATTGCGCGTGGCCGGTGATGTGATGGAAGGCACAGCACCCCGACAAGCCTTCAAACGACGGGCTAAAGAAGCGGGCGGCGTCTTGATCGCCAAAGCCCTTAAAAGACAAACTCCGACACAGCGAAGAGTCATTCGACGTCCAACACACCGACGACGCACACCCCAGAGGAGGACTAAGCCCCAGAAGAAAAAGAAGAGGAATAGGAGAGACATCTTCGCATAATGGCATTCATTCACTCCGAGTCGTGTCCGTCTACCAACAGTGAATTGGATTTGTGGACTATTCCACCCACCCAAACCAGTGTAGCCGAAGGACGTTGGGTAGAACATCGACCCCTGGCTAGCCTGACGGGAATGGGCCCCGTGGAATTTACCGTTGAAAACAAAGATACGGCCTACCTGGATTTAGCCCACACCTACTTGTACGTGAAAGCCAGAATAACGAACAACGACGGGACGCCCATAGCGGCCGATAAAGAAGTAGGCCCGGTGAATCTTTGGCTGCACTCCTTGTTCCAACAGATGGATATAGGTCTCAACGATAAACTCATCAGTACGTCCACCAATACGTACCCGTACCGAGCCTACATGGAGACGCTGTTGTCGTACGGCAGTGATGCCAAAAAATCACACTTACAAGCTCAGCTGTACTTCAAGGATACACCGGAGTCATGGGCAGCCTGCGTGCTAATACTGGGTTCGTCGCACGCAAAAGAATGGCAGCCCAAAGCAAGTCCATCGATATGATGGGACGACTGCACGTCGATCTGTTCCTGCAAGACCGCTACATGATGAACGGTGTATCCATCAAGATCAAGTTGATCCGTTCCTTACCCGCGTTCGCCTTAATGGCCGGTGGGGAGGGGGGTGTCGACTACAACATCGTCATTGAAGATGCAGCCCTGTTTGTCCGTACGGTAGATTTGCAACAGGGCGTGTTGCTGAGTCACATGGAAGCCTTATCGAAAAAAGCAGCCATGTACCCCATCCGACGCGTACAGACCAAGGTGTTCTCTGTGCCAACAGGTACGATGATGGCCAATCGTGAAAATTTATTTCTAGGGGATCTGCCTAAACGTCTTACCCTGGCGTGTGTGTCCAACACCGCTTTCAATGGAAATTGGGCTGAGAATCCGTTCAACTTTCAGCATTTCAACATCAACTTTGTGGCACTCCACGTGGCCGGCCATCAAATTCCAGCCCGTCCATTACAACCGGACTTTACTAACAAAAACTATGTGCGGACCTACCTGAACCTGTTTACAGCCACAGGACAAAACAACCAGGACGAAGGCAATACCATCACTCGAGACGACTTTATCCGTGGGTACACATTGTTCGCCTTCGACCTCACCCCCACCTTGGAACACGATCATCAACTGGCTTTGCTCAAGAAAGGAAACCTACGGTTGGAACTGCGTTTCGCCAACCCTCTACCCCACACCATTAACGTGATTTGCTACGCCGAGTTTGATAACGTCATCAGCGTGGATCAGCAAAGAAACGTGCTGTGTGACTACGCCAGCTAAGAGTCATGGATACAGAGCAGCTGATGAGCATACTCCAGCGAGATCCGAAGATCCCCTTTCGAGGTGTGTTTCCACGCAATGTGTTTCCCACCCACTCCACCACCCCAGCAGCCTACATCCTGAATACAGACACGAGGAATCGACCCGGTGAACATTGGATAGCTGTGTACGTGGACACCCTAGGCCAAGGCGAATACTTTGATTCCTACGGACTTGCACCCCTACATGACGATTTGGTGAAATTCATGGACGTCTCTACTACAATGTGGCGTTGGAATACTCAAAGATTACAAGGACCCTTGAGTAGTGTGTGCGGACAGTACTGTGTGTTTTATCTCACTCACCGGAGTAGAGGACATTCTATGCCCACCATTGTACATATGTTTGATGATTATTGTCAAGCCGAAGACCGTGATGTCCTCGTCTATGACTGGACGGCCTCTCGTTTTAATGTGCATGCTCCATTTCTCTGGTTAACTTAAAAATGTACTGCGCGCGCAGGCCACTTGTTTATTATTATCACGTTATATTGTTATGACGTTGTTGTTCTGACGTTCATTGATGTTGTTGAATAAATTGATGAAAAAACACAAAAAATGTTTTGACTTTTTTTTTTATTTAAGTCAACAAGAAAGGATTAGACTATATACAAATAGAATACAGGGTACAAATAGTAGGGTTAAGGTACAAAAAAAGTTCTGTCAGGAGTAGGATTCGAACCTACGCCAGCTCTTCGCCGACCAGCATTTAATACCGGCGCCTTAGACCACTCGGCCATCCTGACTTTTACATTTGTGTATCAACAGTTATAGTTCGACATTGTTCATAAATCCAAGTAAGTGGTGCTCACACCGTCGGCCAACACTTTTCGTTTCGGGTAAAAGAAAGTAAAGGCGTCTCGTTGCTGAATGTACGTGCGCATCTGGTGGTCCACCACTCGAAATCCTCGGTTAGTACCACTCGCACTGCCCTGGCTTTGCAGCACGTTCAAGTACAAGGCTTTGTCGATGTTGGGATCGCGCCGGCTCACTCCTTTGCAGCTAAACTTATTTTCGTCTTCGTCTCCTCCGTAACAGTAATACGTCTTGGAGGAGAGACCAATCATAGCATCCCCACTCCACTCCAGCTTGAACAGGCCCGGCGTACGCTTATCGTACTGGTAATGGTCACGTCGAGGTAGCCACTGGTCCCGTTCCGCTTCATACTGGGCCCGTAACTCCGGTTTCACCAGGGACTCCCAATCCGCATTAGAGACGGCCATGTAGGCCGAGTCGGTATCCATTTCCATGAGTTGCCAGTCTGATGGATTAAAATACACACCCATAAAATCATAGAGAAACTGCAGCATCCTCAGCTTGGCCACCTGATAGACCATACATCCAATCTGCAGGGGTAAGTTGTACCGGATAGTCTTCTTGGCTGAAGTGACTTCATAGGTGTCGTCATCGATGACCTCCACGGACCGAAACAGAGGAGAATTCACTTTTTTGCGGGCTTGGGCAGTAGTACAAATGTTCACGTTGACGTGCTTATCCTGGTTCGTTACCGTTTTTCCGTAATAACCATTGCCAGTGAGCTTCCAACATTCACCGATGATGGCCTCACTCGGGTATTCATCACCTTGACGACGGGCCGACGTCACGATGTCGGCATTCTCCGCAAAACAAGCGTCGGGTACGTACTGTATCACTTGATATATTTGGGTAATTTCCAAACCGTGGTTCATGTACCACTGCAGTAAGGGGGTGCCCAGCAAGATTTTCTCGGCCCACATACTCCCAATCAACATGCGTCGAGGTTGAGGCAAACACTCGTGTTGCTCCGCATAGGTCCTCATGGTGTCCCCAATATCAGTCCGACCCACCAGCGTGTTCTTAAAGATGGGAGGGCACTGGGCGAAGAGAGGCTTGAGAGTATCGGGAACATGCAAATCACATTCGACAAAGCCGTAGAGCTGCCCCGAACGAATGGCGTCCAACATCTGTGGCAGACTCAGCAGTCGCCGACGACTCAAGGGGTACTCGCGCTCTTTTAGGAAACGTCGTAAATGGGGCAGGGCCTGGCACATCGTGTGAAATTCACACTCCCACATTTCAATCAGATGGTATCCTCTCTCTTTCACATAATCACCGTTCGCCACCACTTCTTCCCGTAATTCTTGCGGTGTTTTTCCACGTCGCTCGTTGAAGCGTCCAGCGCTGAAATGGCATTCGTGGCCGTGCCAATAGCAACCGTAAAATTGGAATACGGTGGGTGTGCTACCCACCAGGGCAAACCCATCGACGGGAAGTCGACGATCTCCTATACGCTTCTCTGTGGCGTTGGTCTGGTGTCGTATATAAATCGCCCGTCGATAGGCTTCCCAATCCAACCACTGATCAGCCAGATGCTTGTAGGGTGTACGTTGCGGTGTAAAATGCCGATCTTCCGCCAACCAACGTGTATAATGGCCACTGGGCATAGGTTGGGCCAGCGACCACAGGTACAAGGCATTCGCATCGAAACCGATGATCTTAGCACAGGGTTTTCCACTGGGGAGAGTAGTCACATCCTTCTCGTGATAACGGTGAAAAATAAGACTCGGGCCGCCCACAATGTTCTGCTTTAGACAATCATGCATGTCTGCATCTTTTTGCTGTATCAGCGAGAAGTACGTAGGACACTCTTGAAAAAGATGGCGAAGCGCCAGACCCGGTAAACTCAAGCACTCCTTGAAGATGTCGACGTGCATTTGGCGACGAAAGAGTTGCACCATTTTCTCGGCCGCTTCCAGGAAAGGAACCACATCTAGGTTATTATACCATATCAGGAAATCTCGCAACGTCTTCATGCTGTGGCAGTTCCACACTTGTTGGAGTTCGATGTAGGTGTCCTCTGGCAGAGCTTCCCCTTTCAGGTCATTGTAAAACGCTTCCCTGGGTGGCAACTGGGTGTCTTCTAAGCGATCCAGGCTCGTCATATAGGTGTAAGGGAAGTAACCTTTGGTTTGTGCAGAGTTATAGGCCTTGACCCACTGATCATAGCTACAATTAGGAGCTAAGTAGTTCCGTACATCCAGGAAATGCAGTGATGTGGTAGTGAGGGCCATATGATTATTGATCTTCTTGATCACCGACTTCAGGGTATTCGACTGGGCCAAGTAAGGGTAAAGAAATTCTTTCACCATGTTCAAATCATAACGTCCCGAATTGAAACCTAGCACCGGTAACTGGCCTAGATATTGTAGGAAGCGCACTTTCAATTTCTCCGCATACGGTTTCGGTAAAGGTACATCCTGCGACTGCAGAGGCTGCGACTGGGATTCCGGCTCCGACTCGGACTCGGACTCTTCATTGTCGCTGAACGCTACACCGGGTATAGGAATACGTTCGTCCAGTTGGTCCAGTACGTCCTGGAACTTGGCCACCAACAATTCCGTACTGGCCGCACTGACTTGCTCTAAATAACCCATCATACGGGTGATCAACTCATGGGATTCCCCCGTGGACACGAAACACACCGGAGCAGCGTCATAGCCAGGTACGTTGCTGGAAATACTGACACTCAGAGGGATATGGCGCTGCGTCCACTGCGTTTTCGCTGAAAACATGTCCATGGGCTCCAACAGGGCCTCAAAATCGTAACACGCCCGGTAGGAAAAATAATGGTCCTCTTCCGGTATGATGATACCCTCATCGGCCTGGAAAATAGTAGGTGCATTATGATACACTCCACCCGGATATACTCGCTTGACACTGTTGTCACATATTTTCTCGTGGCGCTGTAAGTCGTAAGACTTTTTAAACACACGATGGCATTGGGCACAACTGAAAGACTGAGCGTACTGGCTCATATTGGAGATGAGCGAAAAATGACTCACGCCATTGTCGTCGAACACATTGACTTTCATCGTAGCAGCATAGCGTTCTGTTGAACGACGAACCAATTCAGCCACAAATGTATCCTCCTCCTCGCATCGTAATCGGTATACAAAGATATTGATGTCGAACAGTGTTTCCACGTCATCCAAATTCTTGAACGGCACTCCACGGAAGTGCCGCTTATCCAAGTCTTGCTGCTGTAAATACTGTTCCCAATAGTCATCGGCCACTGTGTCACAAGCCTTGGGGTTACACTCATCCACATGCACGGCCAAACACCGAAACAGACATTTCCGATCTTTGTAGGCCCCCTTCATCCCTGCTGTTAATGCATACAGGCCGTGTCGATGAAGCAACCACGGAGGGAGTAGTACAGGAGCACCGATAGGATGATCTCTCATTTTCGTGACGAAAAATGTGACGTTAGTCACCATTTCCACAAACCATTGGGTATTGGGGCGTTGCAACCGGGCCCATTCCAATGGATCCAACGTAGTCAATTGGTCGATGAGTGGCTCCAGAGAAATCGCATCCGTCACCGTGAACGGCTGATCAAACACATAGGTATTATTGCTGGGATAATAATACCGCACCTGATCCGTCTCCTTGTGCCGTAAAATGTACCCGAATGTCATATTCAACTTGAACGCTGTCACCTGATCTCTGAAAATGTTCTCGGCATAGGTAGACAGATACGTGAGATCCTGCAGCCGAAAGTTATACAAGTCCAATAGACGACGGTCACGGTGAAAACAATGGCGTATGGTAGCCCAGTGACGTTGATAAATGTCCCTGACACGCTCGTCTTCAGGCAAGACTTCAACCGGAGGTACTGCTGGGTCCCAGGGAAAATCTTCTCCACGTCTCATGCTTTTCGTCTCATACAAGCGGATAGGCAAGCAGACAGGCAGGAAAGGCTGGCAGGCGGATCAGGTAAGTCAGATTGAATACACCCCTACCCTAAAAATCGACTCCTTTTATACGTTTTTCTACAATCCGCCATCTTGTACCCATCACCCACCATCCACCCACAGGCCGCCATCTTGTACCCATCACCCACCATCCACCCACAGGCCGCCATCTTGTACCCATCACCCACCATCCACCCACAGGCCGCCATCTTGTACCCATCACCCACCATCCACCCACAGGCCGCCATCTTGTACCCATCACCCACCATCCACCCACAGGCCGCCATCTTGTACCCATCACCCACCATCCACCCACAGGCCGCCATCTTGTACCCATCACCCACCATCCACCCACAGGCCGCCATCTTGTACCCATCACCCACCATCCACCCACACGCCGCCATCTTGTACCCATCACCCACCATCCACCCACAGGCCGCCATCTTGTACCCATCACCCACCATCCACCCACAGGCCGCCATCTTGTACCCATCACCCACCATCCACCCACAACGCATGCGCACATCGACACTTCTGACGTCACCAAAGGTTCTGCGCATGCGCAGTGAAGCGCTGTTTACTCAATTGACGCTTTGTATACTACTGACAGACATACGGACATTTGAGCTGTGACAGATATACGGACATTTCAGGTCGGCTCTTTTAATAGTACTAGAATATAACCCGCCGAGTATGCAGCCCAATTCTACTGTTGTGATTAAGTACTGAGTGATTAAAACACATTTCTCCTCTCCAAACTTCTCAAAAATGGCATACATGTATTAATGCAACATTGGTCTACAGTTTGGCCATACCCGATGACCACGATTTCAAGAATATAGCAAATACCCGTGGAAAAATTATCATTGAAAAAATAACGCACTTCATTAGTTTATTAATTAGTTTACGGTGTCGGTCACTATAAAGGTAATAATTGGCAGGAGTACTAAAACGACTCTGACCTGGATAAAATAGGCCAAGGTCGGTCATCTTCAGCACACCTTTGGACAATCGCCAGACGTATACATAGTATTAATTTGGAAAGCCTAGCTATACTTTCTCATGTTATATCATAATAAATAGCATATGACCTTGAAAAAAATAGGTCAAGGTCAGTTAATTGGGATAGGCTTCTGAACAATCACCAGTTGCATAAAGTAATATGAATTTGAAGATCCTAGCTTTAATCCTTCAAACAAAATAGCAAAATACTTGATTATTTGAGGGAGTTACCAATTCGCCCTCTAGCGGTGGATCGTGGAACTAACGATACCCTCATCTAGGTATTGTCCTTGCAAGGGTGTCAACGGACGCTATCTGTGAGAATTGGCACCTGAAAGGGGAGCAGCAGTTGGTAAATAGCTCAAATGTCCATCAAGAGCTTTTCTATGTAGGCTATATCTTGTGCACTGTACCGCTATGCGATGTATTAACAGAAAACCACGATATTCATAAAGATAGACACAGAAATTATTTATGAAATATGACTAGCTACTAATTGTTGGATCTGATACTTAGTATTTAGCTAATATGTATATACTACGTACAGATTCTGTGCATGTACACTATCCAATGTTTCCATATGATCAGTTGTATCTATATACTCAGAACATAGGGAAGAACAATTTGGACTAGCTACTGAATGTCGAATTTGACGCTTATGTGGTACCATCATGTAGGTATTGTTTCGTAGTATATGTATACCAAATTTGGTGGCTCTAACCCACAAGGGTGTCAACAGACGCTATCTGTTACAGACAGACATACAGATGTACGGACATTTCAGGCCGGTGTGGAGGCTAAGGATGTCCGAGGCTAAGAATGTCCGAGTGTCCGGCTTCTATCTCCTAACCCAGCTAGGACACTTTTCTCCACATTGGGGACAAGTGTTCGTCTTTACTTACAACAGAAAAGTATATGAAAAGCGACACTAATCACCAGGACATTCTTATCCATCACACCGGCTCTTTTAATAGTATAGATAGCAATCAGAGACCCGCGCATCTCTCTCGCTCCGCTCGCCTCGGCTCCTCCCCTTTCATTGCCCCCAGCTCCTATCCTCGGCTCCCCAAGCAGATAACGCTGCTCATTCCCCTTCGCGCATCAGCTCGTCTTCCACCATTGCCCCAGTCACATCCCCACCCTCGTCTTCCACCATTGCCCCAGATATCACCCCCTCCCAGCCAGAGAACCTGCGCGCGCATGGAAAGAAGGAATCATGGGTACGGACGGAGAGCCCGTTGATTAGTGGAGATAACAGTTACCTATTCGTCCCCCCAGCGATGCAGCGTGGAATTAACGGTACCAGCATGTATGTATTGTGTCGTAGTATATCTGTACCAAGTTTGGTGCCTGTAAACCACTTACAAGGGTGTCTACTAGCCCAGTTACTTATTCAGATGCCAGTTACCTATTCACCCCCTAGCGATGGATCGTGGAACTAATGGCACGAACATGTAGGTATTGTCTCCTAGTATATGTGTACCAAGTTGGTGACTCTAAACCACTGGCAAGGGTGGCTACCAGTCCAGTTACTTAGATGTCAGTTACCTATTCGCACCTCTAGCAGTGGATCGTGGAACTAACGGTACCAACATGTCAGTATTGCCTCGTTGTAAATGTGTACCAAGTTCTACACCACTTGCAAGGGTGTCTACCATCCCAGTTACTTATTCACATGCCAGTTACCTATTCGCCCCCTAGCGGTGGATCGAGGAACTAATGATAGCATCATGTAGGTATTGTCTCGTATTACATGTTCTCCGACCCCTCATGTAAGACCCTCCCCCTAACACAAAATTCAACAAACACTTTTTTGTGGTGGTGTCGTACGGTGGTGTCGTACATGACGACGAGCGCTTTATTGACAATCACTTTGGGGACCCCACATATATTCCGGGGGACTCTACACCACATATATCCCGGGGGACTCTTAACCTCACAAACATGCCGGGGGACTCTAACCCCACACACATCCCGGGGGACTCTAACCCCACACACATCCCGGGGGACTCTAACCCCACACACATCCCGGAGGACTCTAACCCCACACACATCCCGGAGGACTCTAACCCCACACACATCCCGGGGGACTCTAACCCCACACACATCCCGGAGGACTCTAACCCCACACACATCCCGGGGGACTCTAACCCCACACACATCCCGGAGGACTCTAACCCCACACACATCCCGGGGGACTCTAACCCCACACACATCCGGACACTCCCGGGGGACTCTAACCCCACACACATCTCGGGGGACTCTAACCCCACACACATCCCGGGGGACTCTAACCCCACACACATCTCGGGGGACTCTAACCCCACACACATCTCGGGGGACTCTAACCCCACATATCTCGGGGGACCCTAACCCCACATATATTTCAGCATATATTTCCAGGGTGCTTAAATTAAGCGTTCGTTGTAGCATCGACGTGTACCGTAGACGAGAATGGTTAAACAGAGACTCTCTCCCCCTTATAAAACACATAAGGCGCTCGACTGAAAAAAGTTCACAGTCGGAGCTATACTCACGTCTTACACCCCATGGAGAAAGAAGCTTCCTTTTAATTCATTCAACCAAAGAAAACTATATTGTACCAAGTTTGGTAGCTACCACTTGCAAGAGTGTCTACCAGCCCAGTTGATTATTCAAATGGCAATTACCTATTCGCCCCCTAATGGTGGATCGCGGAACTAACTGTACCAGCATGTAGGAATTGTCTCGTAGTATATGTGTACCAAGTTTTGCGGCCAAACCACATGCAAGGGTATCTACCAGCCCAGTTGATTATTCAGGTGGCTGTTACCTATTCCCCCCGCGGTGGATCGTGAAACTAATGGTACCATCATTTAGGTGTTGTCTCGTAGTGCATGTTTACCAAGTTTGGTGGCTCCAAACCACTTGCAAGAACGCTATCTGTGACAGACAAACATACATACGGACATTTCAGGCCGGCTCTGTACAGTACAGTAATTTACGTATATAATTTAACAAGATATGTACTCTAGACCGTTTAGCATTTACACTGAGACATACACATGCATGTCTCTCGGAATGTATACATTACACAACATAATAACACTTACCCTAGTATCAGATCGATAGGGCTTTCCAGATAATTCCGTCCTCACAAACACGTACGCGTGCCACTCGACACTGTCTCGGATAATGTAGGGCATTAGTACCTCGTCCTGTACTGCTAGGAATCCATATTGACATCCATTTTGAAAGCACAGTATCACGCCGAAACTCCGACCAGCGCATGTCAGCTGTATGACTTCCGTTACCATGAAGATCAGCTCGAGAAGGAAAACCAGGAGAAACACCTCAAATTAGAAGAGATCCTCCGCGGGTAGAATCAAGGGAATATCCATTTCATTTGGATATATATTTTATGTCCTGATAAGGGAGAAATACAACGAGGACTATGTGAGCGAAAACACATCCTATAGTATGTGATGTGCCTCACTATTAATTTTGTTACTTGTTATGTATTAGCATAAAAAATCACAAAAAATCAGAAAACTCTCGATGCATAAATCCACTTGGCATGACAATATTCACCTTGTGGAACATTAGCTGTTAAAGTCTTGACAGGAGTTGACCATGGAAATTTCAAATTACCGCCATTGACAGATGATCGGTTCCCTTATATGTGTTGTAATTACCGAATGTCATTCAATGTGTAAACAATGAGCCTTCTCACCCCTCGATGATCATGTCTCCATCCGCCATGCTTTCCTCAAATTGGCACAAATCAACACCAGGAAGTACAGGTTGAAATACAACGCATATAAGGGAAGTGGGAAGAGGTGCCGACTCTAAACTTTTACCGACTTTTATATGGAAAGACATAAGTAATGACATTAAAATACACAGAATAACATATACTTACTTGTATCAATCTGCAGGACAAGCACAGCATCAATTTTCTCAGCGCCCAGTTATATAATATAAAGGTGTTACCGACAGTTCCAACATACTTCTAACCGTCTAACAAGGACTGTAACATGTGGGCTCTATTGACCCAATCGGGCTACATTTGAGTAACATACTCACGCGATCCCATCCCTTCAGGCTGTGTCCGTGTCCTGTTCGACTTCCGTGGTAGTGGTACTGAACGTTCGTTGTCATGACTGGATAGTGTATCAGAAACAGCTACATCGCCATTTCCACTATCATCCACGGGACCCTCATAAGAAATACTGGTATCATATTCATCGAAAAACTGTTGAGTGATCGTTACCACTGACTCCTATACTTCCTCTCTCATAGGAGAGTCGTAGCTGTCAGTAGACGCTTGCTGTGGGATAACTGGCCCAATCTCCAACTCATCCGTCTCATCAGCTGAACCAACAGATCGTCTCCCGACAGGATAAGCTCCACTATCGTCTGTCGATTGCTGCGTTGAAGGTTCCATACATACCGTCATGCATGAGTCATCATCAAAATCGTCGCTCGTACAAAAGAGTTCAGCCCTAGCTGCTGACCTTGCTCTAGGTTTGGGTGCCGGAGCCGCTATCTTTGGAGGTTCGCCCACGTCGACGTTGATGTCCCCAATCAGAAGTAGATGATTATGCTTACCCTCAAAAGAGAGAATCTTCAAAATAACTTTTTGCACTGTCGCACCACGAATCTTCGTGTCGTATACCTTCTTCTGTCACTTCCGAGCCTTGATGGATTCCTGTGACGCCATTTCGTATGACCCTTGAAGCTTGGACCGCAGATCTTCAATATAGCTGAAAAGAGATTCATTTGCAGAAGTGTCAAGATCGATACCAAACGCCACATCAATAGGTAGACGTGGCTCTCTACCAAACATAAGAAAGAATGTCGACTGCCGAGTACTCTCATGCCTAGTGGAATTGTACGCATGCATCAACGGACTTTCAATCACGTTTCTGGACTGGTCGTAGAGTTCCCAAAATTACAAGTAAAGTCCTGTTGAAACGTTCGGTCAATCTGTTTCCCATGGGATGATAGGGAATTGTTCTAGATTTAATGACACCCAACATTTCTTTAATCAACTAACTCTCGAAATAAACCCCTGGTCTGAATGGACGACAAACTGGTTAAATAATGCTTTGGCTATACAAACTAGTTCCAGAGACTGTGTCGTTGTGATTCCTACCAGCGGCGCCTTCAAGTTTGTGGGAGACTTCCTCTTCAGATATCTGTCACATGATGCATGCTACTCTTTCACGTCATTGGGCATACTGCGCCAGAAAAAAAACGGGGTTTCCAGAGACTGAGGTAGCGGTCCCGTCCTAGGTGTCCAACGTCGTTATGCAGTCCTCGCAACAATTAAGAAATAAGGGACCTATTTCCTGATCTTACCTTCACTGCAAGTTTGTCGATAAAGGACGCCATTATCAAGAACGAGCTTACCAAACGTCCTTAACATGGAGCCATGTTCCGATCCTGACCGTTGTTTGTGGTTCTAACAGGTCTTGAGATCTTGAGATCCAGCTCAGAGAAGTGAGGGGACCCGGAAACACAGTTCATCCTCGGCAGGGTATACGAGTCCTTGAGAGTCCTTTGGTTCAGCTGTCTGAAGTCGACGCACATGCGCAGTTTATCGTCCTTCTTGCTTACCTGAACCAAACTCGATACCCACGGTGAATGCGAAGGACGAACGACTCCTGTTGCCAGCAGCTGACGTAAATAGTCCCGGACGTCCTCATGCCTTGATGGTGGGATGTGACGATGGCGTTGCTTGAATGGGTGGTCATTAGTCAACTAAATGCGATATGTCACTTTGTTGGTCTTCCCTAGTTCGAAATCACTACAAGCAAATACATTACGATACTTGGTAATAAGATCTTTGAACTTATCTACTTCCTGTAGTGTGACATCTGACGTGAACATATATATACATGTTCTGGAAGGTTTATGCCGTCATCTAGTCTCTCCGTGTCGCGTGGCTTCTCCACAATGACCGGTTGCAACTCATACAGGGTAGCATGGGTGAAATAAACATGGTTCGCGTTGTGAACTTCAACCCGGTCAGTCTTACCATAATCATGGATGATTAACGTAAGCGAGATGTCCAGATCTGATCAAATAGATGACAGCTTAGGAGGCTGAGGCAATGTGCAAGATGAATGGTACGACAGTTTCTTATCCAAACGACCCATGATGGTAACATTGGACCCTTCGACACTCTTCACTGCGGCTAGTCTGAACTCATTTCTTTGTAACTCCTTCTCCCGCAACAACATGCCGCGGAACGTCAAATACCACGGTGTACAGCTGGACAGTCTACAGGAACTTTTTCTCGTGCTGCTGTCGACAAATTCTGTGTGAGTAAGAACATTATTTCCCAGTAAATATAGGCACATTCGAGCTATACTTACTATCAGGTACAACCAGTAGCAAACATTTTCTGCGCACCATCAACCGGAAGTCCAGAGACATCAACGTCCACCTCTATGTACCCCATATTTTCCATCGGCATTGATCGGAATATGTGACAACTTCTCTTTTCTTTCATAAATCGTCAATTAGTGTTGCCTAACTGGCCACTTCGCTCTTGTCCGTTAGACGTATAATCGACCGTCTCTTCGCTCTGGTCCATGCCTAAGCGTCTTCAGGCAGTCCAGGTTTCTGTATAAGCAACATGTTTTGAACGGCCATCGCTGTTTTTTCTGATGTGGCAGACTTGACGAATTGCGATTGCCGATTAACACGGCGCTCAAAACTCACAAAGGTCTACCTACTCATCAAACCCAGGACGAATCAACCGATCGTGCGTTCAGGTCAGACACGCTTCGAGTCACGATTCTACCTAGGGTAGTGGCACAGACACTCGAACTCGTATACGTCGACGTCGGTCACGACCTCCTTGACATTCACTACCAAACCATTACGCCATGATGACATACTACCACACCATTCATTACGCCATGGTGGCAGATCGTCCAATCAGTCTTACACTGAGTATTACGTCACAGCGGACCTTCAAACTCGCTATAGTCTCTCAGCACTACTCATTTGGGAAATGGTCTCGAACGCACCACCGTCTTGCAGACAGCCTCGACAAACCCAGATTTACATCACACCCATTATCCCGTGAGTACGCAACAAATTCGTCGCACTGAGCTTGTCTCGACCCCGACCCGGTCGGGCAGAACCCATTTCGTCCAACGCCTGATATAATCATCCCAGTGACCACACAGGTCGTATGGTATTATCGGGAATGACAGGCGGTGTATTCGACCATGCCAAACGTTACTTTCGCGGAAGGGCTGCCCAATTAGGTAATAACATGCCGTGGTGGGGAAACTGCCGTAGTACTGACAAGAAATCACATGATCCCACAGAACGATATTCTACCTACATTTCTCTCGAAGACATCGAAAGGATCTAGAGTGATTCACCGGATGTTCTGTATCTCAGACATGCATTTACAACCCACCGACTTCGAATCGACCCCTTGGTCGTCGTCGACGATCTCATCGCGAAAACCGACGCCTATACAGTTCTTTACCAAAGGCAATCATTGTCGGCAGCTCAGCGTCATCTGCTTCGTACAGAATTGTTTATTAAGGAGAGAAACCATAGCAGTATCATTTTAAACACCCACAACCTGGGTTTGTATAAAAACCGGAAAGACACCTCCAAACTGATCCACATGGCGAAGCAAATTTAACTCAAACACACTCAGTTTGAGCGTTTCATGCGGAGTTTTGCGCGCCTACATTGCGCAGCATGACGTCACATCCGGGTCAAAGGTCACATCCGGGTTAACCATCACTTCCGGGTCGAAGGTCACTTCCGGGTCAAATTCACTTCCGGTCACGTGACGGCCCAGCAAGACTGATCTGCCCCTAAGACAGAATATATGCATCAGTTACTTCAATGTTAGCCCCAATGGGCAACCCACTCATTGACGTTTGCGGTATGAAGTGTGGCACCTTATTTTTTCTGCCTCACTCTGTAGAATACGATGGGAGGGGTCTCTAGGCCATAGGGCGATATTCACTAGAAAGTTGTGACTGCATAGGCAAGACTGGAATGCACATTTTGGGATCTAGGTGGACCATCTGTGGTACGAATGGGCCGTGTGAGGTCTCAGTTGGAAGCACAAGTGGTGTGTTGGGGAAATGCCGCCGTCTGCGCATGTGCAGTGGAAAAAGGACGTTTTGGGGTAGAGATGGATCATCCCTGCTTCGAATGGGTCGTGTGTGCTGCCATGTTGAAGCACTCGTGGAGGAGCATCCGACTGGACTGGTGTGTCGTGGAAGTACTATCTATCGGCACATGCGCAGTAGAAAAAGAGAGGTTTTGGTGTCGAGATGGACCAGTATTGATCCAAACGCCTTGAGGCCTATCTTAACGCCCTAACGTCCTATCTTAACGCATTAACGCCCATTCCAACGCCTTGACGCCATGAGGCAAAGAGACGAGAGAAAGAAAGATCAAAACGTTCATAAGTTTTCGTTTAGTTTCTTCTCCCCCATGTCACATCACAACCACGCTGCAGAAGCTGCGTTGGGTATGTTTACAATTCAAGTATGCTCTTGTCCAATTAGGAGCCGCCATTTGATGTTGCCTCTGTCATAATCATTCTCGTCCGTTAGGTGCATTCACGGCTGCTCTTGTCCAATCAGAAGCCGCCATTTGGAGGCTGTATTTACAATTCTCGTATGCTCTTGTCAAATCAGAAGCCGCCATTTGAGAAAGTTCAATCTTCGGTCATGTTCGCTCTTGTCTGTTAGACCTATTCTCGGCTGCTCTTGTTCAATCAGAAAGAGCAGTAGAAAAGAGCATTTGAATGGACGTGTTGAGGGTAGGGATGGACTATCCGTGGTCCAAATGGGGCGTGAGTGGTATCCTATTGAAGCTTGTATCGGGGAGAGTCAGACTTGTAACTCTACAACCAACCTGGTAGCCAGCCACCAAAGGCTATCGTTTCGAGACATGGCATCTCTTTGATACAAGCAAACAAACCATCCAGACCTATTCTATGTTTCCCAGGTGATGTCCCCTAGATGGCCGACATTTCCGCAATAGACATTAAAGGATCAAAAACACGAAAATAAAATGGCGGACAAAATGGTGCATTCAAGTAAGACCGAATCTTATACTTGTCCTATAATTAAGAGCATTCTCTCCATCTGGATTTTGTTTTGTTGGTTTTCTGAGACTGTAGCGTCAATTCGGGCATTTATAAATATCTGCTGCATGTATGATTACAGTAGATAATGGATATTATCGCGTCATTTAACGCCAGTGCTAACACCGGCAAATTAATTAGTATTCAGGTTGTTTTTGTGAGGCTGATGACGTCACGTCCGGTCCGTGACTTCCGATCACGTGAGTGGAAATGACCCCGGGCTGTATTCCGCCGCGGTGATGCAGTAACTTCCGGTGGTGATGCGGTCACTTCCGGTGCCGGTGATAAGCTTCCGCGGCCAGAAAGGAGTCCCATATCGAGGTCCGTAAGACTTCAAATACATGGGTTGTCCCATAGCCTGAATGTCCGGGAATGTCCGAGAATCTTCGGAAATTCCGGTAATCTCTGGGAATGTCCGGTTATCTTCGCTAATGCTCGGACACCTTCAGGAAGATTCGGTAATCTGCGGAACCTTGACTATTCCCAAGAACCCAGGTTATACAGCGAAAGAGGGGAATCCCCATGACACTGGTGGGATTCGAATCAACAGTGCCCGCACGAAACGCTGGCACGTTGTCATCGCGGCCACGGATCCGTACATAATATGAAAGGTTGAAAATACCATTATAAACCGTTCCTGGGTCTCCGATATATACTCCAGCACTATGCCGGCATAATGGCAAGTGGGGAACCACTCATGGACATTTTTCTTGCGGTGTACAGTATGGCGAGTGACGCGTTGTTTTTTCTGTCTCACGCTGTAGAGTACGATGGGAGGAGTCTCGAGGCCATTGGTTGATTTTCTCTGGAAGTTCTGACGCGCCTGCGCAATGGACAGGCAGGTCAGAGGTGGACATTTTTGAGTCTAGGTGGACTATACCTCGTCCAAAGGGGTCGTGTGAGTTGTCATATTGATATTGGACGTTTTGGGGTTACAGATTTACCATCACTTGTCCAAATTGATCGATTGATTCTATTAAATCGCTCGTGGAGTCCGACTGGGGTGATACGCGCCTGCATACCCGGGGAGTAGAATAGAAAGGGCAGTTTCTCGCGGCGAATAATCGCTATATAAATGACGCGGTGAAGGATATATATCCACCTTCACTGGATTTGAAGGAAACTACAGATAGCCCTACCGGAACATCATATTTAGATCTATATCTCTATAAAAATTAAGCGGGCCTTTTCTCTCGTCGACTTTATGACAAAAGAGATGATTACAATTTCGACATCGTAAACTATCCCTTTCTGGACAGTAATATTCCAGTGGGACATGCATATGTTGTTGCATATGTTGGAACGTTGTTGCAGTAACTTATAAAATAGGGCTATACCACCAAGAGCCTTCACTCAAAGTTTATCAAATTTGGTGATACATATAGCAAAATACGAGCGTAGCGTGCAAGATCTATGGCGTTACGTTTCGTAACCCGGGGCTAGGGGCCGTATGAACACATGTACTTCAACATCCTCACGGTGCTCATATCAACAGTCACAATCAAAGCGTGACTGAGATACATCTTTCTCTAGATGACGACTTTACAACGAATATCATATAGATTAAGAATACTGATCAGAGATACGGATTTGATATTTTTGGAACATCATGATGTCTTGCCGGCATCACTGAAAACTGTTGACAGCTTCTCTCTTGCAGGAAACTAGCCTATGTTTATGTATAATATGATTGCCTTTTTGAATTTGATGCTAATGCTGTTATATGGAATATGGAAAAGGTCTTTGGATTATGGACGCGGATATTCTTTAATGGACGACGGCTGAATTATGAATGACGGACCAGACGCTACTGATTACTCTCATCCACTAACCGTGACGGTCTAACCCAATCCCGTACAAAAAAAATGAACACAAAGGGTATTCGAAAGAGGAAGCCGAAATTTTAGCCTATAAAACGCTGGTACCCAGACTACAACGGACTTTACGTGACAGTAGGTTAAGCCCGTGGCCCATAAAAATCCCTGGGCAAAGACCCGGTTCATATGAAATCGAACGAACAGCATCGATGTTGAAAAAACTTGGCAAAAGCTGGGCAACGGCGTAAGCCAGAGAATCCGCACAAAAGAAACACCTGTTCAACCGTCCAACCGTCAACATGGCTTATCGTTGCTCTGAGTGCGAACGAGGCAGATGTTGATACTGGGACTGCTGAGAGTCCACCGGCTGGTACTGATGCAGAGACCACTGACAGTCTACACTGCAGCTAGCTTGCTTAGTCAGGCTACGTCACAGGGAAGCCTGAGTGAGGCAGAACCAACCTTTTGAGATCGTATTGTGACATCGATTAATACTCATGCTGAGGAAATCGCTGACGCCGGACAGGATAACTTGCAACAGACCTACATCCAAGTGCGCCCCGATTTCAGGAAAACGGTCATGACGATCTATGAACTGAAAATGAAAGGCGACCCCAAGCATAGGTCCATCATGAAGACCAAGCGTCAACTGGAAGGGGATATGGAAGGCCGTACATCGAGGCCCTGCAAAATGCGATCAAAACGAGCTAACAGCTGTTCCAGGACATGTTGCCGTTACAGTACCCTGAACTGCCCGACCACGCTTAGGACAAACAGAAAAAAAGTGGCCATTGAACTTTCTCAAATGGTTGCTTCTGATTGGTCAAGAGTACGTCTAACGGATAAGAGTGACCATGGCCGAAGACAGACGCAAAATCAAATGGCGGCTTCTGATTGGACAAGCGCATCCATCGATGGGTCAGATACACACCATACTATTATGTAAGCACACCCAACGCTGCTCCACCAACGTGGGTGTGATGTGGTGTAGGCGATAGTAAAATGTGTAATACGCAGTACGTTTGTAGTTGTTCTCTCATCTGTTTACGTCATGGCTTTAAAGTGTAACTGTGGTACTTTTGTAAGTTTACGTCATATTCAAGATAAATTTCCAAATTATAGAATTTATACCTTTTTTCTTGTTTTACGACTTTAATATTTAACAATTTCAGTGTTATTAACGTTATTTTAGTGCACAGCGCCACAAGCATGTCGGAACTTATTATCGAACGATAAACCACGACGTTCATAAAGTCAGACCGCGGTTCGCAGTTCGTTATTCGGGATCAGTCATTCAGCGACTCATAACAGCGCCCCTAGCAGCGCCCCCTGGCGTCAGATTTGGGATATGAATATGCGAAGATATAGAGCATGACATTCTCTCTTACAGAGTTTGGAGTTCAAAATACTCATAATAAAAAAAATACAGATTTCCATATCTGAGGAAATAATTGCTGGTCTCCTCGAACAATGAACTGCGGAACATTAAACCACGTCACAACGCAACATTGTTACAGAACTGTTCCATTCTCTGCATTGCTGCAACGTCCCGCAGACGGTGCAGGACGCTCAAAATATGATGTCATTAACGTCATCTCTGACGTTAAAAGAGGCAACATAACTTTTTCTATCACTGTAGAAATCTGCCTTTGAATCCTCCGAGATAGAATACGAGTGAAATGTTGGGGGAAAACTTCACTACGTTTTGTTATTCACATCGTTATCTTGAATATGGCATAAACTTAAACAAGTGCCACGGTTACACTTTAAGACGTAAGAGGAGGTTACAGACTGACTCCAATGGTTACGACGTTATGTGATCACTCCTCCTTAACTCCACTCTTCCTCCTCCTCCGCCTCACCCACACACACACACACACACCCACAGAGAGGTATCTCTACCAATTAGTCTGACTGATTATTGCCCCCATCTCCCCAAACGGGCTCCTGCGCACCTCGGAAACTTCCCCTTCTCTACTACTCCCTGAGTGCGCAGGCGCGTATCACCCCCAGTCTGACTCTACTCCACGAGCGCTTAAATAGGATACCCACTCGACCAATTTGGAGTATGGATGGTCCATATCTACCCCAACACATCCACTCAAACACCCTCTTTCTACACGACTACCCGACTGCTCATGCGCACATTGACGTCACTTCCACTACAAACCACCCCGGCTGACTCTCCCTCACGAGCGCTTCAAGATACCCCACACTGCCGATTTGGACCACGGATGGTCCACTTCGAAATCAAAACATCCATTCAAAGGTCCTTTTTTACTACTGTGCATGTGCAGTGTGACAATACATCGAATAAAAAATCACACCAGTCGGACTCTGACACCTCATACGGTCCATTTGGACAACAGATGGTCCACCTCTACCCCCAAACGTCCACTCAAATGCCCTTTTACTAGTATTGCCCGGCTACACATGCGCGGATTCACGACACTTTCACTACCAACCAGGTCAGTCGGACTCCATGAGCGCTTCAATATGACACCACACACAACCCATTTGGGCCAGGGATACTTCACCTAGATCCCTATATGTCCATCCATGACCTGCCTCTTCACTGCGCAGGCGCGTCAGAACTTTTCAGGGAAAGTCAACCAATAGTAGTAGGTAGCCGTGATTTTCAGGTCACATTTTCCAGGGAGGTAACTCTTGGTTCCCCTTTTTCCGCCAGGGGGCGCTTTTGTAGGTATGACGTCACTTCCGGTCTGGGTGAATGGAGCGTGACCTGGGAACATGATAGGATATGTACTGACCTGTCTGTGGGATTTTTCCACAATGTCGTTCACCTCCGTATCTTTTCGGGTACGTCCGTTGTGGGGGTTTTCCACAATGTCGTTCATCTTCGTGTCTCTTGGGTGATCTCCGAGTCTCTTCGGTCAGGTCCGTGTCTTTTCGGGTACGTCCGTGTCTTTTCGATTATCCCTACAATAGGGGTCTGTATTATACAATATACAGGCCTGTATGGGGATGGTCATTTTTGAACATGATAGGACATGTACTGAGCTGTCTGTGGGGTTTTCCCGCCAGAATTTCGCTGTCGTCTGCTTGGGGTTGTCACGTGCCGAACACCTGGCTCCCCGAATTGCAACATTGTTGCACGTTCGCTACAATGTTGCATTTCCCGCCAGAATGTCGCTGTCGTCTGCTTGAGGTTGTCACGTGCCGAACACCTGGCTCCCCGAATTGCAACATTTGTTGCACGTTCGCTACAATGTTGCATTTCCCGCCAGAATTTCGCTGTCATCTGCTTGGGGTTGTCACGTGCCGAACACCTGGCTCCCGAATTGCAACACTGTTGCACGTTCGCTACAATGTTGCGAAGATGTCACGGAGACCACCGAAGAGACACGGAGGTGCCCGAAGAGACACGGAGATCCCCGAAGGGGGCGAGAGGGGTCCGTAGTGTACCGATGGAGTCGTATGAGGTATCAATGTGAAGCATTCGTGAAGGGGCATCTGATGGGGTGGGTGTGGGGTTGAAATATCGTCATTCTGCGCATGCGCGGTAGACCAAGGGTATGGAAATAGACGTTTTGGGGCCTAGGTGGGTCACTAGTGGTCCGATGGAGTCCAGTGAGGTATCAATGTGAAGCCTATGTGAGGGGGCATCCGATGGGCTGGGTGTAGGGTTGAAATATGGTCATTCTCCGCATGCGCGGTAGACCAAGGGTATGGAAATAGACGTTTTGGGATCTAGGGGAGCCCCTAGTGGTCCGATGGAGTCGAGTGAAGTATCAATGTGAAGCCTATGTGAGGGGGCATTCGATGGGCTGGGTGTGGGGTTGGAATATGGTCATTCTGCGCATGCGCGGTAGACCAAGGGTATGGAAATAGACGTTTTGGGGTCTAGGTGGGCCACTAGTGGGTCGATCGAGTCGTATGAAGTATCAATGTGAAGCCTCTGTGAGGGAACATCCCACTGGGTGGATGTGGGGTCGGAATATCGTCATTCTGCGCATGCGCAAAGACAAAGGGTATGAAAATAGACGTTTTGGGATCTAAGGGAGCCCCTAGTGGTCCGATGGAGTCGAGTGAAGTATCAATGTGAAGCCTATGTGAGGGGGCATCCGCTGGGCTGGGTGTGGGGTTGGAATATGGTCATTCTGCGCATGCGCGGTAGACCAAGGGTATGGAAATAGACATTTTGGGATCTAGGTGAGCCACTAATGAGCCGATGGAGTTGAGTGAGGTATCAATGTAAAGCCTATGTGAGGGGGCATCCGATTGGACTAGTGTCTCGGCCGTTGTCCACATTCTGCGCATGCGCAAACAGGGAATTCTGCGAAAAGGGTGTGGACATAGACGTGTTACGGTTTAGGTGAGCCCCTAATGATCGTATGGTGTCGTATGAGGTCTTATTTTGAAGCTGTCGCGAGGAAGCATCCGCCTGGGCTAGTGTGTCGTTCGTTGTCAATAGTCTGCGCATGCGCAGTCTGGCCGTAGTATAGAAATAGACGTTTAAGTAGGCCCCAAATGGTCTGATGGGGTCGAATGAGCTATCAATGTAAAGCATACGTGAGGGAGTATCCGACGGGCTGGGTGTGACGTGGAACTGACGTCATTCTGCGCATGCGCAGTAGAGAACGTGTATGGAAATAAACATTTTGGCGCCGACAGGGGTCACTATGGGTCCGATGGAGTCGTATGAGGTCTTATGTTGAAGCTCTTGTGAAGCAGCATCCGACTGGACTCAGGGTTCGTCCGTGTTCAAGAGTCTGCGCATGCGCAGTCTGGTCGTAGTATAGAAAGCAGGCATGTTGGGGATGCGTGAGGGAGTGTGTGTGTGTGTGTGACCCACCCCTAGGGGTCCCTGGTTGGGGTTGGGTGGTGGTGTGGGTTCTGCGCACAGACGTCACTTCCGGGTTTCACTAAAACTACCTTCGAACACAGAAGAGTTCCAATGTTCCCCTTAGACGTAGGGTCCGGATGTTCAACATCCGGGGTTTTTTCCGGCCCGGCCCGGACCGGCACCGCCCCGCCCCGCCCCGGCCGCAGCGCGCGCGGGTTATCCGGCCGCAGCGCGCGCGCGCGCGGGTTACTCCGGCCGCAGCGCGCGCGCGCGCGGGTTACTCCGTCCGCAGCGCGCGCGCGCGCGCCTTATCCGGCCACACGGCTGCGCGGGTGAATTTCGGATTATCCTAGGCCACTGATGGGCTACTTTCTCCACGGTGTTCGAAGCCAGTTTCACCGAATCCAAACATGTCTGTTATAGCCTTCATGCATTATGCTCATATAGAAAACACACAAGACAGGGTTTTTTGGGTGAGATCTCATTTTGCTTTTTTTATTCAACAACAACAACGTGAGAACAACCACGTGGAAACTGAAGCCCAGAACAGGGGGCTTGTACATTGAAATCGATAGAACTTAAGCCCAGAACAGGGGGCTTGAACATTGAAAGAACTTAAGCCCAGAACAGGGTGGGCTTGTACATTGAAAGAACTTAAGCCCAGAACGGGGCTTGTACATTGAAATGATGGGCGGCCCAGTCATATACGAGTACATCGCGGTCCTCGGCCTTGGGGTACACGTCAAACATCTGTACGATGGCAGATACGGGTCTTCCCCGGCATCGATGTTACAGGTAAAACAAGCAATATTGTCCGCACACGCTACTGGCCAGGCTTTGCAACGTTTGACTGTTCCAACACCACGTCTCTGTGCCTTGATCCATGAAGTCTGTTAAATCGGGATGATGGGGTGGCAGGCCGTACGGGTCAAAGTATTCGCCCTGCTGTTCTGTCTAGTACACGCCCACCCAATGTTCACCGGGCCGATCCATCGGGTCCGTGTTGAGAACGTAAGCAGCAGGATACATACGGTCTAATGGGAACACATCTCGGGCGAACACCCCTTGAAAGACCATACGTGTCTCTGGGTCATTCTCCAGCACGGTGGTTATCTGGTCTGTATCCATGTTAGGTGGAGAAGTCACACAGGACGTTGCGCCCCTTGTCCACTTGAATGATGTTGTCAAACTCGGCGTAGCAGATCACATTGACGGTGCTCCGGAGGGCTCGTGCAAAGTGGATTTCCAACCGTAAATTGCCTTGCTTGGCGAGGGCCAGCTGATGGTCGTTCTCTAAGGTGGGGTCAGATCGAAACAGAACAACGTGTATCCGTTCGCGTAGTCCTCCCGACTGATCATATTCCCTTCGTCCTGGTTGATTTGACCGGTGGCTGTAAACAAAGTTCGGTGTTAAGGCCGTGGCTGGGACCTGTTGTCCATCCACATGCAGGGCCACAAAATCGATGCCGAAATGTTTAAAGTCAAACGGGTTCTCTGGGTAGGCTCCGCTGAAACTGGTATTTTCCACACAGGCCAGGATCAATCGCTTGGGTAGTTCCCCCAGGAACAGGTTTTCTTTGTTGGCGCTCATATTTCCAGCAGACACAGAGAACACTTTGGTTTGTACACGTCGGATAGGGTACTGGGCTGGTTTTGTTTCCAAGGCTTTGAGGTGTCCCAATTGAACGGCTGGATTCGGTTTCACTTTTCGGACATACAGGACTGCGTCTTGGATGACAATCTTATAGTCAGCTGCATGCCCGTCTACGTTAGTGGCCATCAAGGCGAAGGTCGGAGGCGCCCGTATCAGTCGGATTTTGATGGGGATCTTGTTCAAGAGGTACCGGTCTTGCATGAAGATGTCTGCGTGCAGTCGACCCATGAGATCCACCGAGACGCCGTTCGCGGTCAAAGCCTTCCGTTTGTTATATCCCACATTGTCGTTCCCTACGCCCATGTGCTGGGCTGTGTCCTGGTAGAATAAAGCGGCTGTCAGTTGAGATTTTTTAGCTTCTCGCCCATGCGACAACAGCGTCTCGATGTACGCTCGATAGGGGTACATGTTGGTCGAGTCACTGATGAGTTTGTCGCTGAGAAATATATCCACCTGTTGAAACATTGAGTGCAGCCAGAGATTCGTCGGGCCCAGCGTTGCTTGGTCGACGATTCTGGAGCCATCTCCATTGACGATGTTGGCTTTCACATACAAGTATGTATGGGCTAAATCCACATAGGCCGTATCCGCATTACTGATGGTGAACTCGATGGGCCCTGTTTCGTTGATGCTGGAGAGCGGAAGATGCTCCACCCATAATCCTTGTTCGGCACTGGTCTTTGTGGGCGGGACGGTCCACAAATCAAATTCACTGTTGGTGGAGGGGCAGGAATCTGCGTGGATCAAGGACATGTTTTAAGAAAAGATATCCTGGGTCTTCGATGTGCGTCGTCGCTGGGTCGGTCGTCGACTGGTGCGTGGTCTCGGTGGTGCAGGTCTTTTATTCCCTACGATGCGTTGTGCTTTGGCCACTAAGACGCCTCCTGCTTCTTTGGCCCGCCGTTTCAAGGCTTCTTTGGGTGCCGTACCCCCCAAGACATCACCGGCGACTTGCAGTCCACTGCGTACCGCTTGTTTGCCGATTGCTTTCACCCCACGCGTCACCAAGGACAGGAACGTTTTGACGATGCTCCCGAGTATGTTCCCCAGTCCATGTCCTCGTTGCATGCGTGCACCACTAAAGACCGGAAGGCCACCGCCGGCCTGTTGGGCATAATAGTCCATATAGCTGCGTGCATCGCACTCGTAAGGCACCTTCATTATACAAAGTGGGGAGCACGTGCTTGTCGAAAATGAAGTGTCAGCACCACTTCCCCGCGTTCGAATGCCACCGGTCGTCCCGTGTCATCTCTTATATCCACCGTGATAGTGTTGATGTCGGTTTGTCGTGTCGTTCATATTATGTACGGATCGGTGGTCGTGATAACAACGTGCCAGCCTTCCGTACGGGCACTGCTGATTCGAATCCAGCCATTGTCATGGTGATTCCCCTTCTTTCGCTGAACAGGACATATGTATGTATATTGCTCTGTAACATAAATTGCTCTGCCTGTAACCTTGAAGTACCTGGGACATAGTCGAGATTCCGGAGATGACCGAACCTTCCCGAAGATGACCGGACATTCCCGGTCATTCAGGCGAAGCGACAACCAGCGTATTCGAGGAGTCATGGGACTCCTTTCTGGCCGCAAAGGCTATCACAGGAACCAGAAGCGATCGCATCATCGCCGAAAGTTACCGCATCATCGCGTAGAAATACACCCCATGGTCACTTCAATCACTTGACCGGAAGTCACGTGACCGGACGTGACGTAATCAGCCTCGCAAATATACTGCTAACCCGTTATATACTACTAACGTCCTCTGGCCTCGGCGAATTGGGGTTTTCTTCAGTCTGGGTAAGGATTATTTTGGCCCTCCACTTAATTCGATACCGATCACCGATATACCAACAATCTGCTGGACATCCATCGTCCCTAGCCATGGTTCCTCTGACCAAACCGAGCGTTGAGCTTATCCGCTATAACGAAAACCAGCCGTTTTATGGCCTTATGGCCTCTAAGAATATACTTATATTTGCGCGAATTAGGCGTCAGGCAATGTGTCGTATATTCTGTCCGTCTGGTTTTGAATTTAGATGTTCGTTTCCGTCACTGTTTGTTTTGACTTTAGAGACCCCACCATGTCGTTCCCGCACGGACCTCAAAGGGATTCGTCCTCCAGCTTATTCTCCGTATAAACTTGGCTTTCGTCGGAATACAACCTGACCCCACGAAAAGTGACGAACCAGTCTCGCAAGCTGTCCGTTCATTGGCTGTTATTTTAAACAGACCCCGTCCAAATCTTAGTCGCACGGAGTTCTCTTTCTGGCAGCTTCCAGCAGACCTGCATAAGAAAGGTGATGGACACCAAATTTACTTGAAATACCATGCGACAATAGTTAAAAAGTCTCATTACAGACCCCCGTCCATGCTGTTAAATATACTTGCTGTGATGCCCTCTAGGAAGGTCATATTTTTTTACGCTGCCATTTGAATGTATGGGAATGCAGAGAAGTTTTGAGAAATTATTCACCCGTGAATGCTTTACACCCCGTAATACTACTTACCAGGACATTGTTGATTACATTTTTCTGGATAACTTTTTATGATAAATTAATGTATCATCTGGTAGCTAAAATCCTCCCCTCAACCAATGTCAAAACAGTTCATTCCAATATTTTGATTCGCCAAGGCAATGCTATCAATCGCACCCGTTCCATGTTTCTTGAATGCGATCCAGCGACATCCAGTGGCGGCAAAATAATTGTGGCGTATACATGATCTCTGCTTCAATATTTAAGAAACTATATCTAATTCCGGATAGCATGCATAGGATTTGACATCGGGGGTAATAAATAGTCACAATCAGACCAAGGTGACTTGGATATTATGCTCAGGAAAATGACATTTGTGTAATGGAATACGGGTCAGTGGTCATTGCAGCGTTCTGCCATGTTATCTATGTGGCTATACGCTATAACGTACACGTAAGAAACAATATTTTGTGAGTAACAATCGCTGCCTAAATTCAAGGCGTTTACGTTCTCCTTTTCGGATGCACGAGTAGGTATATATATCCGGGTATACTGAACAGTGGTTATACCAAATCTGGCTGCTTGACACAAAGCAGATTCGGTCACGGAAAAGCCTGGCCCCCATGTAATTTCACGCTTGCTTTTACTGACTTTCACTGCTGGAAAAAAAGCAATAGCACAATCAAGCAGCAACCAGCGTTGAAGCACTGAACACAGTTATTAATCAAATTTTAGGTAAATATTGGCAAAACAGATGAAATTCAAGAAATATCACGGTAATTTGTTCACTGAATACAAAGGTCAACCAATATTCAGTAGCCAGTCGTCGTCCAAAGATGATTTCTCTCTCCATAATTGAAAGACAGTTTTGGCAAACGTTAACAACGGTTTGGCTAGCCCGTTTGACTAACAACGGTTTGACTAGCCCATGTATCATATTCTTCTTCATATTACTTGGGCGACCTAGTTTTCTTTTTCGCGAGAATTATTCCGGTTCCACTTACGATGAAATCTCGTTTTGCTATCTACTAATACAGAAAATTCCAATATTGATCAATCTGACCCCAGATAACCTATCTTAATTACTTTATTTTACTTTAGTTTGATTGTTGAATGTCCAGAATGTCTAGCCTTGGGCCAAGTTATTTTGATATCTGTTTCAGCTGAAGGAAGTATGCAAACTTTCGGAGGTTTCACAAAGTACGACATTTATGTCACATTGGGCATGTATAGGAATATGAAACAAACGATAAACTTGTCGTGAAGTTGTCCAATCGGAAGCCGCTATTTGGTCTTCCATCTGTCATGTTCGCTTTTGTCCGTTAGACGTATCCCTAATCGTCGTCGGGCAGTCAGGATACCCTTGAGGCAGCATGTCGCTTGGGCTTCAAGATGAGTCTATGCATTGGATCACCCTTCATTTCAAGCGGCAGCAGGCTATACTGTTCATAGATCGCCGTGCCTGTTTTCCTGATGGAAGGGCGCATTTTGATGTAAGCCTCTTGCCCATTATCCTGCCCGGCGTCCTCGATCGCCGCAGCGTGGGTGTTATTGGTCGCTGTCACAATACGGTCCCAAAAAGTAGGTACCCTTTCTTCCTCTCTCAGGTTTCTTCGCTGTCTAGGTCTGGTTTTTATTTTTTTTTGTTTAATGGCTGTCAGTGGGTATAGGCTCTCGGTATCAGTGGATAGACTCTCAACAGTCTCTGTATCAGTTTCTGCATCATTATCTGCCTTAATGGGCTCATCGGCTTCTAGCCACTCGGTCTCTCTATATCCATGTATATTACTCTGGTGCTGCATCATGTAGTATCTGGTAAAGGTGCGTCCACATTCACGGCAGCGATAGGTCATGTTGAGGGCCCGGGGTTTAACGTAAGTGGTATCATCGCACGCATGCGCAAGCGCCTGTTGGTACACCCACACCCCGGTGTACCCTATGCCCTTTGGGCTATAGAGTATAGGGTGTACCACCAGGCGCGTGCGCATGCGTGCGATGGCGTCACTTGCGGTGATGACGTACACAGACAAGAAAACATGCGCTGTCATATTGTCACGCTCATGGTTGACATATAATGGATGACCCGGGTATGTCCTCTGCTGCATAACAAACAGATACTACCCAAAGAGGATATCAACAGAACTACCCGTGCTCAAAACCTGCTGACCTTGCGCGAGACATTTCAAACCTTTATGAAAACGCACGGGACGGGACATTACACTTTAGCCTTGTGGACCCACATAGCTGAGCCATATGGCATTGACACCGCACAAAACTCCATGCCTTAAAGCCCGTCAACGCTCGTCTATAAAAAAAATGGCCTAACCGATAGACGAGTGCAGTCGACGTTAAATACCTCAACGTGGCTTATTGCTGCATTGAGAGTGGACGCACCTCTACCAGACAGTAAGATATGCTGCGGCACAAGAGGGCGCCGAATGGCTAGAAGTCGATGAGCCTGCTGAGGAAGATACTGATGCAGAGACTGATGCAGACTGTTGAGAGTCTATCCACTGATACCGAGAGCCTACCCACTGACAGCCAGGCAAATAACCCAGACCTAGAGAGTGAGAGAAGCCTGAGTGAGGAAGAAGGGTACCTACCTTTTGGGGCCGTATTGTGACATCGGCCACTAACACCCACACTGCGGTGATCGAGGACGCCGGGCAGGATAACTTGCAAGAGGCTTACATCCAAATGCGCCCGTCCATCAGGAAAACAGCCATGGCGATCTGTGATCAGCATAGCCTGCTGCCGCTTGAAATGAGGGGGGATCCCACGCATTGGTCCTTCGTGAAAACCAAACCTCACTTGCGGAGTATACGGGGTTATCACCCACCGAGGCCCTGGAAAATGCAATCAAAATGCGAAAACAGCTGTTCCAGGACATCAACGGTATCCTGGACTGCCCGACGATGATTAGGGATACATCTAACGAACAAGAGCGAATATGACAAATGCAAGACCAAATAGCGGCTTCTGATTGGACAAGAGCAGCCTAGAATACATCTTACGGGCAAGAAAGAATATGACCGAAGATTGAACTTTCTCAAATTGCGTCTTCTGATTGGACAAGAGCATACTTGAATGGTAAACACACCCATAGCGGCTCCCCCAGCCTGGGTGTGTTGTGATGGAGAGGATAATGAAATGATTGACCGGTCATCCTTGTTGTTGTTGTTGATATATCATTGGACTAGGCAATCAGAATAGGGACTGGACTGCATCCATAGAACTACGTATAGGTATCTTTCTCTGTGTGTGCGTGTGCGCGCGTAGAGGGTCTTACTCACCAGCGTTAGGGCGTCACTGTGTTAAGACGGGCGTTTAGCACGTCTCACTCACTCACTTACTCGCTCGCTCATTCACTCACTCACTCACTCACTCATTTTTTAACCAGGAAGGGTGGGGGGTAACTCTACCATGGTAGACACACGTCTTTTCCGCACGTGGTGATAAATAGTCCGTGTTCCGTCTTGATCTGGAGAAAGTTTTTACATGCATCCAAGCATGATTTGATCGGCCTCGAGGAGCTCATCAATTCAATACCCTCAGTATGGGCCCACCTCGACTCGAAAATGTCCACCCAAGTGCCATTTTCTCGCAATTCCCTGCCAGCTCATGCGCGCCATAGCCTTACTTTCACTTCACACCAGATCAGTCGGATTCTCCTCCATGATCGCTCCAAACTGATACCTCACACGACCCATTTGGACAAGGGATGGACAATCTTTGCCGTCATCCGTGAAGCCACATATACGCCACATTTGCGCCACATTTCCCTCCTCATTTCATCCCTCATTCCCCTCCTCAATTCTCTATACATTAACATTACCCACAATTTCTCTCCTCATTTACACCACATTTCGCTATATCTTTAACATGGTCAACCTCAATATATATTTCGGTGTTATTAGCCCACCATCCCCAGATCACTTCAAATATTCAAATGTTCAAATCACTTTTCGTCCGTGGTCCGTCGTCCGTCTTCCGTCGTCCGTCAGTCCGTCGGGGCGTCCGTCATACCGTCCGTCCGTCATACGTAAACAATTCTTGTTATCGCGATTTCTCAGGAACTACTGCGTGGATCTTTCTCAAATTTGGTACACAGGTTCCCCATGGGGCCTAGTTATGCAAGATACCTTTCCTGGTCCGATTCGAAAATCCAATATGGCCACCAGGCAGCCATCTTGGATTTCCCCATGAAACATTGTTATCGCGATTTCTCTGGAACCACCGCATGGATCTTTCTCAAATTTGGTACACAGGTTCCCCTTGGGGTCTAGTTGTGCAAGATACCTTTCCTGGTCCGATTCGAAAATCCAATATGGCCACCAGGCAGCCATCTTGGATTTCCCCATGAAACATTGTTATCGCGATTTCTCTGGAACTACTGCATGGATCTTTCTCAAATTCGGTACACAGGTTCCCCTTGGGGTCTAGTTGTGCAAGATACCTATTCTGGGTCGATTCAAAAATCCAATATGGCCAACACTCAGCCAGGCAGCCATCTTGGATTTCCCCCATGAAACTTTATTGTCATTTCTCAGGAAGTATTGCATGGATCTTTCTCAAATTTGGTACACAGGTTCCCGTTAGGGTCTAGTTGTTCAAGATACCTTTTTCGGTCCGAATCAAAAATCCAATATGGCCACCAGGCGGCCATCTTGGATTTCCCCATGAAACCTTGTTATTGCTATTTCTCGGGAACTACTGCATGGATCTTTCTCAAATTCGGTACACAGGTTCCCCTTGGGGTCTAGTTGTGCAAGATACCTTTTCTGGGTCGATTCAAAAATCCAATATGGCCAACACTCAGCCATCTTGGATTTCCCCATGTAGCTTTGTTATTGTCATTTCTCAGAAAGTATTGCATGGATCTTTCTCAAATTCGGTACACAGGTTCCCCTTGGGGTCTGGTTGTGCAAGATACAAGATACCTTTTCTGGTCCGATTCGAAAATTCAATATGCTCATCAGGCAGCCATCTTGGATTTCCCCATGAAACCTTGTTATCGCGATTTCTCAGGAACTACTACATGGATCTTTCTCAAATTTGCTACACAGGTTCCCCATGGCGTCTAGTTGTGCAAGATAGCTTTTCTGGTCCGATTCGAAAATCCAATATGGCCACAAGTCGGCCATCTTGGATTTCCCCATGAAACCTTGTTATTGCTATTTCTCGGGAACTACTGCATGGATCTTTCTCAAATTCGGTACACAGGTTCCCCTTGGGGTCTAGTTGTGCAAGATACCTTTTCTGGTCTGATTCGAATATCCAATATGGCCACCAGGCAGCCATCTTGGATTTTCCCATGAATCAGAAACCTTGTTATCGCTATTTCTCAGGAACTACTGCATGGATCTTTGTCAAATTTGGTACACAGATTCCCCTTGTGGTCCAGTTGTGCAAGATACCTTTTCTGGTCCGATTCCAAAATCCAATATGTCCATCAGATGCCCATCTTGGATTTCCCCATGAAACTTTGTTATTGCGATTTCTCAGGAACTACTGCATGGATCTTTGTCAAATTTGATCTAGTTGTGCAAGATACCTTTTTCTCTCCGATTCGAAAATCCAATATGGCCAGCAGGCGGCCATCTTGGATCTCCCCATTCAACTTTGTTATCGTGATTTCTCAGGAAGTACTGCATGGATCTTTCTCAAATTTGGTACATAGGTTCCCGTTGGGATCTAGTTGTGCAAAATACCCTTATCTGGTCCGATTCGAAAATGCAATATGGCCACCAGGCGCCCATCTTGGATTTCCCCTTGAAACATAGTTATCGTGAATTCTCAGGAACTACTTCATGGATCTTTCTGAAATTTTGTACACAGGTCCCACATGGGGCCTAGTTGTGCAAGATATCTTTTTTGGTCCGATTCGAAAATCCAAGTTTCGCTTCAAATTAATACGGTATTCCCGAGTTGTGACGGTGCATCACACGAGTCGGCGGATCAAACGGTGGGACATATTCTATATAATGACTATAGAGAATGTCCATACCTTCACCTTCCATATCAATAGGTTCAAATAATTCGGAATTAAAATGTATTTCTTCAAATTTTAAATCAGTTTTCTTTAGTCCAGTGAACTGCCCCACTGTTTCGTCTGCCGACGGGTCAGGCTACATTAGGCGACGTCACTCTTGTGACACAACGCTACAACTCGACAACTGTACACTACTGCGTGTTTCGATCCAAGGGAGATAATCAGGATTCAACATTACTGCGCGGATCCCTTCAGTATTAAGTATTGTACCATCTTACTATTTTGGAGCATGGTACATGTATCTTAAAAGAGATATCTCAAACTAGCCCAGTAAACGGAACAGAATTCGTTCCTAATTATAAAATATTAAGTATGTTTCATAGCTCATGGCAAAGGGTCGAAGAGATTTGTCTTCGCTTCCAGTACCCAATGATGACACGTGCAAAAAAAAAATACTACAAAACGAAGACGAAGTATCCTCCGGACATTCACTTTCAGACTAACTTTTCTCTTGTACTATAACAACCGACATAAGTACAGTTTCTAGAAATCTTGAAACTCCTTAAAGTTAGAAAGATGATATCTTGTTGTTTTCCAGTGTCCCTTTTTCAATCTTTTTCGCTCAGATTCGAAATTCTGTAAACAAAATTACAAATCAATCGTTTGTTCTTAGTAACAATGGACAAAAAGATCCTCTTGTCATTAGCTTACAAAAATCCAATATGGCCAACACTCAGCCATCTTGGATTTCCCCATGTAACTTTGTTATTGTCATTTCTCAGAAAGTATTGCATGGATCTTTCTCAAATTCGGTACACAGGTTCCCCTTGGGGTCTAGTTGTGCAAGATACCTTTTCTGGTCCGATTTGAAAATTCAATATGGCCATCAGGCAGCCATCTTGGATTTCCCCATGAAACCTTGTTATCGCGATTTCTCAGGAACTACTGCATGGATCTTTCTCAAATTTGCTACACAGGTTCACCATGGCGTCTA